>OMKY01069826.1:5118-15898 GCA_900302395.1 Bregmaceros cantori | reverse complement strand
TAGATATGTCATAATATATAGAGAACAAAAAAAAACGTTTTTAACCGGTTTTGTGGATTTTGAATGTTCCGTTTCTGCTCCGGAACAGTTGAAGAAAGCGTTTCCGTTTCCGCTCCTTATAAAATTCTGTAAACGTCTGTTCGTTTTCGGTTTACGTTTTCGCTCCTTGAATCGGTTCAAAGCCCTGAACAACAGTCCAAGAGTACTCAGTAGCAAAATATTTGACAATCAAGCCTCAAAGTCCCAAGACCATTTTTGCAGATTTTAACTTTTTATTTTTTTAAATAAGCATGGATACATAGTCGTTGCTAGACACATTATGATTCCTTTTCTGTGAACCACCTCAACTATCACCCGAGATGAAACTCCAACTAGTTCATCATACATTTATGTGCGGATAATACAAAAGTGAACAATGATTGACAAACTCCATCTTTATGTATTTGAAGTTTTATCCTTTCTTAAATTTACTTTACATTGTTTTTACCCAACTAAACATCCTTTTAACATTCTGTAAAAAAAATCTGTACCTTAACAGATGTGTTGGCTCCAAAGTGTGTGGATTTGGTAAATATTTACAGGGACCTACCTGAGAAAAATCTGGGAATTTGCTTAATGAATCATTTGACAGATGTAAAAATGCCATTCTTCCCTCCTGTCAGGGGGTGAAAATAGAAGAAACCAAACATCCACATTTTCAAAACTGGTATGTGAGTTACACGGGCTGCACATAGTTTGGCTGCACAGAATCTCCATGAACTTTAGTTCGTATATCTCTACTAAGTTGTGTCTCTCTCCCTAATGGGGTCATTGATTGGCCCAATCACCACCACCTGCCCTGCTCCCTTCCAGGTGGCCTGCGTATACTGATTACCTCCCGTACATTTAAGCCTGGTTGTTGCAGGTCGTCCTTGTCCCGATTGTCTGCTTGTCTGTACCTGAACCCAATCTGTTAAATTAGAATTTTTGACTGCACTGGTGGCGACTGGTAACCCACTACTTTCCCCCCAGCCCTTTCAGGCTGTTTTTTTGCCCTCTCCCTTCCTCACCAGACACTGAAACACACGCCTTTCACTCTCACAAGAAAGTACAAAGCTTAGCTAATGTTTTTTATGAATACTAGAGTTGTGGCCGCAGTCGTCGATCAGGGAAGCAACACATCCTTCCTCCAAAGGAGACGTTGAAATCTGGAATCTGAGCCCGAGAACACTGAACCGGGACTCCCAGACATCGCTGGGATTACGACAGGACAGAAACCAGCAGTTTACGTCCTCCATTTCTTGTTTCCTTAAAAAATTGTGCGCAGCACTCGCCTGCTCGTGTGTGTGTGTGTGTGTGTGACACACACACACACCGCTGCCATGCGCGCACCTGTGTGTGTGTGTGTGTGAGAGTGCCCGCAGATGCTCCAACAGCAGAGATGGCAAAAGTACCCAGATTTCCTGCTTGAGTAAGAGTAAAATACGTTATTTAAAAAAACAACTCGAGTAAGACTACAAAGTACCGATGCAAACATCTACTTGAGTAAAGTAAAAAGTACAGCCTGAGAAATATATAGGTATGTATGTTTTTTCAATGTTAGTTTGTCAATGTTATTGTTTAAATGTATTACTAACAACCTAGCCTAATTTAGCTTATATCTCTGGACTAAATGAAAACCACGTATTAAGTTACTAACTGGGACTGTACTCGGTCCATCAGCGCCCCCTACTGACACATATTATACATCTCATTCTACCCTGTCAATGCGCAAAAAAAGCGAGAAAAAGTAACGAGCCTGTTTTGGTAAAAGTAAGGAGTAGAAGTACAGATATTTTTGTTAAAAATTTACACTCAGTACAAGTAAAAAGTAGTCACAGAAAAAAGTACTTCTAAAAGTAGAGATACTTGAAAATTTTACTTAAGTATTTCTACTTCGTTACTTGCCATCTCTGTCCAACAGCCACTAACACAGAAACTGAATGGAAGCAAAATATACTTGATTGAAAAAAGAAAAAAAAAAGATTTGTGGCCCTTTTTCAAGCAGGCTCTGTAAAGGATGGTGCACTGATCTTTATTCATAATTTGGAGGAGATTTTTGAGTGATTGGGTGAGCGCTACACTACGTGACCCCGTGTCTGTTCTCGCTAAAACTCGCACAACCCGGAAACGCCTGCCAATGAATGAGCGTTGCCGCCATGTCGAATACATTGCTGTACAGCCTCTGTCCGCACTTATCACCGAAACTACCCTCAGCGACGTTAACTCCATCTCTCTTCCTCCCCCTCTCCGTGAGTGTGTGGCTCTTGCTCTCTCTTTATTTTTTATATTCCTCAGTCTCTCTCTCTTCTCGTTTCTGTGAGTGTCTGTATAGGCCGATTCATACCCTACGTTTTGCCAATTAAGTACGTAGTCCGCCTTCATACCTGCGACAACAGCTATTTATACTCTAGAGCGCCCCCCCCCCCACATTTTCCGGTAGTATTGTTCCGTTTCATCTGTTTGCACGTATTCATAAGGTCCCCAGATCCGTGTCAATTTACGTACGTAATCGGCGGAGAGAACGTGTGAAACGCTCCGTACGTATCCGTAGTTAACGTGGAGTACGAATGGGCCTTTACTATTGTAGAATTGGCGCCATTCTTTTAATGTAAGCAGACCTTTTAAACATATTTTATCAGAGTATTGCGGCCAGTGTACTTTTCTTTTCCGTAGTCTGCTGGGGGTGTAGCTTGGGAGCAGCCGAGAGAAATAAAATTAACAAGCTGATCAAGAGAGCTGGATCAGTGATTGGCCTGCCCCCTGACACGCTCGAATCAGTAACACAGGACAGAATGCAAAAGAAATTGAAGTGCATACTGAATGACTTTGACCACCCGTTGTTCTCCATCTTTGAGAACCTGAGAAGCTCTCGGAGCAACAGATTTCTTGCTCCTGTGTCCTCTACTGAGAGGTTCAGGAGATCTTTCGTCCCCACGGTGATCAGACTTTTTAATGAATCCTGCGTTTTGGAATAAACACATTTTCAGGATGGTTCCAGGCTCCATTCTTCTTAGCTCATATATCTGTTTCATGTTGTCACAGATACCACATATATGATATCATTTGTTGAATTATATATTTTTTTAATTAAAATGATCCAAAAGAAAATGCTTCCCAAAGATCCTGAAATTACACAACGTGTCTCTCTGCTGCCCCAGGTGGACGGACAGGGTATACTGCAGGTTCCGGGCAGTGAGTGGGCGGTGCTGCGTTTGGGTCACCCTGGGATTGTGCACCGCGTCGAGGTGGACACCAACCACTTCAAAGGTCAGTGGCATCACTTTCTGTCTGCCAGACAACGGAGGTTTGATATTTTTACAAATATGTTATATATAATGATATGAACAACATAACTCACTAATAAGCCCAGTTATCATATCCCCGATACGCAGAGCGTAGGGGATATAATGGTTTTGCATGCACTGAGTCCACTACCGCATCCACCACTGCCGATCCTTCACGTTGATCATAGGCGCCGACTTTGTGGGTGCTCCGGAGCACCCACTAGCGAATTCCAACATCAAAGACATACATTTAGTAACGCACGTAGCCAACAGTGACGTCTGACGTGGAAGCGCTCTCTCTCGCCATCGCTCAGTGTGTGTGTTTGTATTGTAATGGGAGGGTGCCCCCTCGTGGAGGAGCTGGGGGAATGCACCTGAGCTAGATCGACAACAAGCTGAGCTCAGCTCATTGTCAAGTTCGGTTCAGGTTCCATTTATAGGGGCGTGTCGGCACCCGCCAAGTGACCAACAGTGCAGGCCCACAATGCACTGCACCGATCACTACAGTATTTAGCTGTGTGTGTGTACATTGGTCGTGCGGCAATTGGTCACTGAACGCAAGTTCTTGCGCTACGAGTACTTGCTGGGTCTCTTCCCGCGGGTTGTGTGTGGGGAGAGGGGGCACCCACGGGCAAAAACATAAGTCGTGGATTTGTCCCAGATTCAATGTGTTAATGGCCTTGGGAAGGTTTTCTCGATGCAGTGATTGACAGTAATAGGCTGCATAGCCAATCACCGTAGGCAATCGACTGTTATATGAAGTCCTCTGTATGTTCTGTCTGGAGACTAAGGGTGTCAACTTCTCCCACATCTTATTACTCCCATTGCATTGTGGGAACTCCAACCTTCTCTCTGATTGACCGGTTACGTTGTGTGTGATGTTTAAGGAGCAGCTCTCCCTGGTGTCATTTCACACACATTACTCATGAACTGATTCGATTTTGGAGGCCAACACGCTCAAGATGGCTGAATTCAAGGTGGCCAAATTTTAGTTTGGTCCATAATTTCTGCCCGCAGTATTTCAACATCTGGTGGACGCACAGGGCTGGACTGGGGAGATTATTCAGGCCGGGCATTTTTAACCAAGATCAAGCCATCAGCAGATATGTCATTTCTTCTCAACCTCAGGTCGAGATTAAGGGTTAATTGGCTTGCACCCAAATACAACTTTACAAAAATTAGCCTGAACCTCGTTTAATTGGCGCGGGCCACAATCAATCATGAATATGCCGTTACGCACCACCATAGCGTTTTTTAAATGTATTATTATTTTTTGGGGTTTATATTATACATCGCATGTTGCTTAAAAAAATTCTGGAGGCATGGCCAGGCCACCGTGCAAATGCCAGGTGTGCCCTACTGACAATCCAGCACTGTGGACACACCGGGAACAGCAGTTGCAGTGACAACCAGACCCCCAGGTCAGTTCGCATGAGCCACGTCAAGTGTCTAGTAGGTGTCTGGTGTCAATCGTGCGCTTCAATGTTTCTCAGGGAACTCACCAGACTGGTTCCGACTGGAGGCCTGCAGCTTAACCCCGGACCAAGAGGGGGCGGCGTCTGCCAACGCTTGGAACAGTCCGAAATGGAAAGTCCTCATCCGTGCTCAGAAGGTGAGAGCTAACAGAACATGTTGAATTAGACTAGAATGAAACGTGGAAATGGAATGGCTGCATTACATTAATGTGCTCTGAGAGAGGTATGTTATATGATATTTATCCCTGAGAGACATAGGAAATGTACAGGTTGATCAATGTTCAATAAGGCAGGGTCAAGGCCTGGACATGGCTACTACCCTTACCCTTTGCAGGTGAGGTACAGAGAATGCGGGACATTGGGGAGGGGGGGGCACCCACCGTTCTGAGATAACATTATGATAAAGTTCAAATGTCAAAAATGATCTGCTTATTTTGTTAAGGTGTAGCAGTTCGCATTTCTTGGGGAAATTCCATACACGCGTGGACACTGACATTCCGTGACCACCACTTGCATGCCCAACTTGCATGCCCATATTTGGCTTGTTCTAACTGCTGTGTATGCACTTGTAACTGCATTGTGATGTCATGCACACACACCCCTCGGCTGTTGGGTTAAGACACCGGGGAGTTCAGTGTTCATCCTCTTTCCTGCCTTGTCCATTCATGAATAAAGAGCATTATGCTAGGGGCTGTGTTCCTCATTACACACATAGCTCTACAAAGGCTAGGTTAGGATGACCATATTCTGAAGCACCAGAATATGGTGCCGGCAAAAAAACGGGCCTTTTTAAAATTGTTTTTGTAACTTTTGTTATGAACAAATAGTATCAAATGGACTTTATTTCTGCACGTATTAACGCCAAATCTGACGCGTTTGTGAAATTATGACCACCCCCCCCCCCTCACACAAAATACATTAAAACATCAATTAGAAACGATCTGTGAATAGGTTAAAACAGGCTGCTAAGATTGGAATATTTGTATTGGAATTCCCATAGGGCTCGGCTTTCTGAAAGTAGGCTCCGCTCCCCCATACCAACCCGGAAGTAGGCACAGACATCAAAACGAACGCGGTGTCCATTTTTATATACTGTCTATGCTCTTAATGATCTTATCCCTCCGCTAGCTCCGCCCCCATCACCGCCATTACTACTCAGAGGCTGACCTGGCTCTGAAGGAGCCAATCAGCCACGTGCGACTCGTCATCGCCCCCGATGGTGGAGTGAGTCGTCTGCGGCTGTGGGGACAGGTCGCGCCGATCACCAATAACACCCTGGGACTTTCAAAGCTGTGAGCCAGGAGGCGAGATGAAGTCCCTGCTGGCCTTCAAATATACAAATGCCTTGTTCCCACAATGAGTTCCAGAACCGAACAGTATGATAATTTAAGCGTTTTTATTACTATAAAGTCGCCGTAACCCATATGGTTGAGGTACCAAGTACACAGTATGAGAGGAGTCCAAACTCCAGCAGGCTGCACAGTACAAAAGTCTACTAAAGGTTCCCTGAACCATTTGAAAACGCAACTGCTATGTTTACTGATGTGAAATTTACCGTTCCATACTGTACCAATGGAAATGAGGCATTAGATGGGTCATTATTTAGGTTAAATGCACACAATGTAGGTGAAGAGAAGTGATGTTGCAGACTGAAGTGCCATTTGTTGCCAACTTTTAAAATAATTATTTGAAAGTTATATTGGTATGACTTTAAATGAAAAAAATGTAATAAAATGAACTGTCACTAATTGGCCTATTTTCACTTCTTAATCGATGAGTTTGGCGGGTAGTTCCGGTGCCATTTATTTTGCTATGTCTTTACAGTCTATTCAGTGGGAGCACACACGTTATTTTAAAAATGATGGTGGTAACGGATCTATGAAACACATGATTCAATAATCTGCGCAACCTGTTCCATTTACTCACTTACTCATTTACAAGTGGAAGCAGCCATCCCATTGGTCCAGAAGAACATGCGACCACATCGGTGTTCGGTGAGTAACTTCGTCGGATTTTGCGCATTTCATCAATACTTTTCTAAAGCAGTGAGCGAAGCGGGATGGATGATGTGTAATTTGTCACAGAGCGAGCTGTAGTAAGCAGATTTTGAAACGTGTGTTTTGTGTGACAAATTCAGCCACTTCCGTCCTATACGTCAAAATGCCAGTCCCCTGTATTTTGCGCGTAAAATTGTTTACATAAAGCACCTTAAACAAAATTGTAGTTCCAGTAAAATTTCAAATTGTATGACTTCCGGTGCCAGTCACTTCGCTGTGTGCCGAAGAAACACTCTCAAACAGAGGCGAGAAATTCCAGTTCCAGAATTAAGCACTATTCTACCTGGTTCACTCCACTTTTCCCACTAGCACAATATCATGTTGGAATAACTACGAACAAAAGACTGAATAAAAATATCAATTTTATTAGCTTAACCAGCAGAAACTGACATAAAATACATTAATAAAAACACATAAAACATCCACTGGGCGTGGCAAACGTCTTCACCTCCTCCTCTTCCTCCACCGAGCTCGGAAGCAGAGGAGAAGGGGTACGGCCAACAGCAGCAAGGGGGAGGCGGCCAACGCCATCACACTGCAGCCTGCAGCCATGCCGAGCACCTGCAGGGGGCGCTTAATCATCGGCTGTGTCCGAAATCGCTCCCTATCCCTTACTACCTAACCCACTCAGTTATAAGTGCACTCAACAGCAACGGCCGAGATTTCGGACATTAGCGTCGGCGCCGTTGAAAATGATTATAAAATAAAATTACAAAAAATTATATATTAAATTATATAATTATAAAATTCATCACAAAAAGTCAAAAGTACTTACATTTATAACAATTTGCCGTGGTCGGTCGATATTTAATCCCGCCGCGCGGTTTTTGTGAAGTTTAAATTATTTTTAAAACGTCTCGCAATGCATTATGGGTTATATTGTGCCATCTAGGGTACATCCAATGCTCACTACTTTTTGCGGTGCATTGTGGGATACTTTCAGTGCACTATATAGGGTACATGGAGAATTCGGACACCCCTACAAAATGGCGTGCACCCCATGTAGTGCACTATCTGGGGGTTAGGGAGCGATTTCGGACAGCCATCAATTCAACTTGCAAACTACAGCAGGATGGTAAACCCTAATTACCTGCGCCGCGGAAGCACGTTATGTTTTTGGTCGCGTTGGTTTGTCTGACTGTGTCACCAGGATAACTGAAAAAGTTGTGCACGCATCTGGAGAAGAGTTGTTGTTTCTAGAGTTGTTGGAAATGACAAACTGAAGAAGTGATTAAATGTTAGTGAATTTCTGTAGCCTATAAGTAACATAATAATACTTAATCAGCAAATTACCAATGGGCACTTAGCGCGGTCACATGACCAAACTTCCGGGTCGTGGTGGCCACTGGGAAATGTAGTTGGCTTGTGCCGAGCATGTTCGCCGGTGGAAGTCAATGGCACTACTCTACGAGCACTTGCATTGATTTATTGCCAACTAATTTGATGATCGATTAATCGGCAACTGATTAAAATCGCTTGATTGTTTGGTCTGTTGTCCGCTCAAAAGGTGTTTAATATATGTTGCTAGTTGCTCCCAATGGCAGTGCGCATTTCCAGCGCCTAATGCCCGCCCATATTCTTGTATTTGTATCAGTTGAGTGGAGGTAACTGCTGCGTGTTGCTGGAGGTGATCGCAGTTTGTCAGCTCATAACAGTTGTCAAACTATTATGTTACTTATATGCTACAGAAATGCACCAAAATGTAATCACTTGTTCCGTTTGTCATTTCTAACAACTGTTCAAAATTTCATGCAGATCCGTGCATAACCTTTTAAGTTATTCTACAGACAGACAAACCAACGCGCCCAAAAACATAACCTGCTTGCCGCAGGTAATAATAAGCAAGTTTGGGTGAGTAACCAATGAGGTCTTCACAGAAGAATAAGGTCTTCCATGGCAATACTGAAATGGAAATGTAACAATGTACACTGACAAGTAGCAACAAACCTTGAAATAAAAATGTCTAAGCAATATGGATTACTATGTCCCCCTTCTCACGTAAAACAAAAATATGACAACTGAATAAAATAACAATATTTTACTTTTCCTCCCAGAAAATCTGACAAGTAGGGATGATCCGATGAAATTGGACCCATTGCCGGATCCAATTTGGCATGAGAAAAAAAACCTTACAAAATAGAAACTAAATTTAAAACAAGCTCATTTGGAAAATACTAGGGCCCGACCGATAATCGGCTGGCCGATATTATCGGCCATTTTTAGGTGTTTGATATGTATCGGTTATCGGTGATAACCTCCGCCGATAATTTTTTACCGAGTGAAGCGCGCAGGTGCCGTGTTTTCGGCCAGCCTTCCTCCCCGGCGGCTGGCGTGCACGCACGCCCCACCATCACAACGCAACACATCGTGCACACAAACTCATCACAACCTGGGCAGAATTACATGCAGGTACAATTTTTAGTAATTATTAACAACCCCGGTACCGCAACCTGATCGACAGCATTATGTACAATTACCGCTCCCTCGTTCAGTTTGTGTATTTAACTGTGTGTGTGGGTGTGTGTGTGTTTTTGCACACTGAAGGTGAAACGATGAAATTAAAATAGGCAATCAAAATAGAGGGCAATGAATTTGTTCGTCGATTCTGTTTGTTGACTCGAACATCGCGATTGAAGCACGCGACCAAAGCTGTCTAAACTATTTGCTCAATTCACAAAACTGGGATTAATCCATCTCCGCGTATCATCGAGGTATATCCATCCATCGCATGATAAAACGCTGTTGTTTAGTTCGCCGAGGAGTTTCGCACCGTCCTGCTCCAGCCACAAACGGAGTATAGACCTTGTGTCGACACTCACACCGGACGTTCACCCCGGACGAGCGTTTAGAAATGAGGGAGGTTCGCCCTGCTGCCTCGAGAACACGGCGCTATAAGACTAACGATAATAATTACACAGCGTTATAAGACGACGAATAATAATAATAATTATTATTATTATTATTATGCGGTCAACAAGAAAAGTGGGGGCGCCCCATTATGACATTATTATTATAATTAACGATGAAACGATATAATAATAACTAAAACTATTATTATTATTATTATTGATCAGAACGTTATAGTTCTATACACAGTATGAGTGTATCATGTTATTCTGGCACAATTTTGAAAAAATATAAATCCTTCTTTTTTTTAACGGCACAATTAAAAAAATATTATAACTACTTTTTTTATATCGGCCGTATATTGGTTATCGGCCGTGCTTATTTCTCAAATATCGGTATCATATCGGCCCCCAAAATTCAATATCGGTCGGGCCCTAGTTTCAAGCTTAATCCGTCACTTGTATAAAATGTATGTATTGCTTTCCGCATCAAAAGTATGCAAGCGTACAATTTATATCAATATATGAGATGTTTCCGCATGCTCCTCGGCATCTCGTATAGGGAACACATCACCAAGCCAGAATAAGACAAGCCATTGGACCGTATGAAGATCTGCGAACCACAGTCAAAAAAACGGAAACTAAAATTGTACGGACATGTCACGTTATTACAAGGACTCTCAAAGACAATCCTTCAAGGCACAGTGTCAGGTGGAAGGAGGAGAGGAAGACAGAGAAAGTCATGGGAAGATAACATCCAAGAGTGGACAAGTTGCAGGTTGAGTGATAACATGTAAGTGGCCAAGGACAGAGAGAGATGGAAAGAGCTGGTTGGGAAGTCATCGGAGCTTGTGAGGCAATTTTCCATGCTTCAAATAACCACGGATAATACCTACAAAACAATTCTACATGGAGGATTAACTATGTTCATACTGTCTGGCATAAATGCATAAAATTACACAAGACAGATAAAGGTTTTTAAATACCTCGACAGTTTCGGCTGCGGGGCTACAGCCTTCTTCATGGAGTTGGCGTCCTGTTGTCATGGTGACGCCATAGCTATATCACTTCCTTGTGGCCGTGCTCCGGCCGACGTT
>OMKY01069822.1:5852-18714 GCA_900302395.1 Bregmaceros cantori | reverse complement strand
AATAGACAAAACTATGCGCAAACTGCGGATTTTGTCGGTTTAAAATGCGAAAAGGGCAGATGTCTTTGTCGTGCGTGTCTTTCGACTGCTGCCATGCTCGACACTCAGATAGGGAAACGGTGAGTATGAGGGACAGACAGTGACGCCCGCATGTCGTTGTAACGCACCGAGATGAACATTAATATATAATATTTAATATTAATAAAATACAGGTTGTTTGTCACTATTAAAACATTGATCACGGTAATAAAAGTCCCGGTGTCACGGTGTACGGTAACCGATCGTGATAACCGACCGTTTGGAAATTCAGACGGTTACCTAACCGTCAAAATATTTTACCGCGGTTTACCGTCACACCGGTTACCGTGACACCCCTAATACCATGTACATATTTTTAATTTCTTCACACAGCATGTATGGTCTCAGCCGACCAAAAGCTAGCTTCTGCACTGTTAAGGCTGTGATGCATTTTGGGGCATTTTCAGGCCCGATCTGTCTTGGGCCTGTCTCTCTCTGTCCCCCACTTAGTTTCTTAAGGCGCCTTATAGTCCGGTGCGACTTATACATGAAAACGTTTCTCTGGGGCTTTGTCTGACGTTGCGTGACAAGAGGAGCACTATGTGCATTAGTGATGTGATGGTGCAATGGAGTGTTGAAACACGTGTTTTGAAATGAGTGTGCATCGTCCCCCACACCAATGTCCCCCTCACCTCTAACCCTTGGGACGAGAGATAACATCGTTACCATGGCAATCACTGGATGACTTCCTTGTCCCATAGGACGGTGACAATTACTAGTCACACGCAGGGGCCTACTCAATGGGCTACACGCACGCACAAGCCCTCCCACCCTGGACACTTTCTGTTCACGCCACTCCGCTCAGGGAAGAAGTTTCGGTCCATTAGAACCGAGACCTCGCACCACAAGAACAGCTTCTTTCCCGCCGTATGGCTGAATGCCAGGTAGCTTCCATGGAGGCCGCTGCACAACCTTCTTTCTGACCCCAGAGTCTTGCACTGAGTTGGGTACCAGCGGACACCCACATGCAAATAAATGCTGAAACTGGCAGGCTTTTAACAAACTGAATTTTTTTTTCTTTTGTGCACTGTCATCATGCTTATTATGTCTGATGGAATGTATGTATACATTCATGAATGTGAGCAGGAACCAAATCCCTATCACACTGTGAAATGGCAAGAAATGATCTTGGATGTGAAATTCAGCATTCTCTGTGCACCACCACCTGGTCCTGTCTCTAAATGCTTGGCTGATCAGTGTCAACCTGGGTCAATACAGTTTGCTGAATAACTGATAACATCTCGGCTGGCTCTGTGAAGCAGTCAGTTAGACTGCCGCACCAGCCCCATACAGTCTTGTGCATATGGCTTATTCTCACACCAAACACAGCTGTTGTGAGAGCACTTCCCCTCACCGACATAAGTATGTGGCAGGTCTGCTCTCTCGTCCCCCTTCACACTAACCCTGTCAATAGAATGGAAAAATGGCTCTTCATATTCAAACCACTGTTTATCAAGTAATTATTTGTACTCAGAGTAACATCCTTCAATTGAATGTTTTTTTGTGAATGTAATTCCCTGTTAGATAAACTTTGGACCACTCACACAGTCAATCAAATCATTGAAGTGAAACCGCTCAAGTCATAATACATCCTGAAGCCACCATGAATAAAATACATTAAAAACATTTGGAACACAAAGTTATTTGTTAGATCTTTTTTTTTTCAGGTAATCACCTATTTGACTACCTTTGCATTTGTTAAAAAATCATAACCAAATCAATTCAGAAGCACAATCAGCTTTATTCACCATGTTCATATACAAGCGGTGAACATTAATAACACAATAGTAACAATATGGAAAAGAAAGTGACACAGTAGCTGTCACTCAACAAGGCTATAGAAAGCAGGTATTTGTATTATTTGGTATTCAGGAAATATTTGGTATATATTTATTTAATTGAGGAATGTTCAGGGTGATCAAGTTTCAGGCTATATTATAAATTGAAGAGCTGCAGTTTATAGCAAATATTTCTTTAGAAGTTATTTGATTCAAGTGTTGTTTTGTTTTTGTTTTTTTTTCAGAAAAAAAAACACAAAGCCGACTGTATAGCTACAAGTTTGCATGCTTTGAGTGTAGCTCGTTTATCAACACCATGATCAAAAATGCTGTGTACGTTTGTCGCGTGCGCAACACGACAAACGCAACCAAAGGCAAATGTACGCAAACATACAACACGCGCACACTCCAGCGCGACACTCAAATAGCTTATTTATGTTCACATCCTAACAGGAAGTGCTCCAACATAAACATTGTAAATGAGGGGTCAGCTGATTGGCCGGAGCTGTGTACCAGAACAAACAAACTGCTGCAGCAGGGAATACCGTTTCGCGAGGCCTTCAAAGCCAGCTCAACACACGCCACACACGACCACCACTGGGCGGGTGGGGATAACAGGCTGGCTATCTGTGGTTCCACTAGTATCTCCCGTACCAAACCGCTTCCGCCGGGACATGACGATGAGATATTCCCGACTTGTGCACCGTCGGCTGTAGCGATTACCAGGAATACGTATGGAGTAATCAGCAGGGTTGGGAATTGATTGAAAATAATAATAAATTTGTAACTGTAGTCCCTGATAGGTATATTTTAATATATGTAATCTACAGTTACATTTTCCAGGAATAAAATGATGACTAAATATTCGCTAATAAAATAAAGACAAAGGACAAAAAAATATTAGTATGTTATTATTTGGTGTAAAATATAAAAAAGAGGATCACTACTTTTGGTGAAATTTTATTTTAATTTATTTAATTATTTCAAAAAATGTAATTTTGGGGCCCCAGACCACAGGTTGAGTAGCGCTGCGGGTTCTAATCTCCTCTCTGGCTTTTCTGCAATGACCCGACTCTTCATCCCAGTTTCCGACGTAATCCTATCACCAGAGATGGCAGAGTTTCTACTTGTAAAACACATTTTTCTACTTGTAAAATATATTAGTAAAAAATATATACTTGAGTAAAGTAAAAAGTACAGGCTGAGAAATGTACTCAAAAAGTATTTTTGAAAGCAAAAACTACAGGCTCTAAAAGGTACTCAAAAGTACTACAAATAATACTTTTTCAATGTCAGTTTGTCAGTTTAGTCTAGACTAAATGAAATCAACTTATCAACTTATTAACTGGGACTGTACTCAGGGGATTAGCACCCCCTACTGATTCATATCATCCAACCCCATTTTGCGCAAAAAAATGTAAATAAGTAAGGAACCTGCATTGGGAAAAGTAAGGAGTAGAAGAACCAATGTTTTTGTTAAAAGTCTACTGAGTACAAATACAAGTAATCAAAGAAAAAAGTACTTCCAAAAGTACACATACTTGAAAAGTATATGTAAGTACAGTACTTAAATATTTGTACTTCGTTAATGGCTATCTCTGCCTATCAATATCTCTCAATAAAGAATAAAAAAGGTGCTTGCGCTTAAAAAATAACTAAACTAAAAACTACTAAGACTATTTTGAAGTAACAGACTGATTATTATCAGAATACTGTAATCAACAAATTACAAATTGCAGTAACTGTATTAAATCCATGCATCAACATTTGAATAAATTGTCTGGAAAATTTCCACTCCAAACAAACCCAAATACTCCAAAAGTTTCAATTCTTACCTGCTTGTTGGAGGCGAAGGGAGGAGATCTTCTTTCATTCTGTACAAATGGGAACAAAAGCTATTAGATCAGAGGAGTCAAAATCATTTCAGCTCAGGGATTGCATTGAATAAAATCTATTCCCAAGTGGGCCAGTCTGGTAAAATCGTGGCATAGTAACTTAATAACAGAAAGCAAATAACAGAAACTTCAAATTCGTCCAAGCACAATCAAGCAGCCAATCACCTCCAAATTTTTCCTTTTTAAATCTGGTATCTGAGTGTTACACAACCAAAGTTCGGC
This sequence comes from Bregmaceros cantori, assembly GCA_900302395.1. NCBI lineage: Eukaryota > Metazoa > Chordata > Actinopteri > Gadiformes > Bregmacerotidae > Bregmaceros > Bregmaceros cantori. The sequence continues at coordinate 14,741 of OMKY01069822.1, read as the reverse complement.
AATTTTAGCTCCTTCCATCTTTACCCCGTTTGGCTCGGTCAAGTCAACAAGGTACCACTGTGCACAAGAGTGAGTGCACACCCAGAGGCAAGTTATGTTATAGTAAGGCATGGTATTGCTAAGATCAGGAAGTGCAAATTTCAGTAATTTCCTGTAACATTTTCCTTTAATACATTACAGCCATGTCAACATGTGGTGTTAGACGCTGCATATTTAATCAATTTAAGACAGAATAAAGTCATTACAGGATCGAATGCCAAACGCCCCCCTCGTCCCTGTTGCTGGAATCCTTCCTAAACTGTAGTGATGATCTTGCCACTGTCCCAGTCCATCACATCGTTTTTCCTTTTACAGTGGTATAATATGGCTAATCTAAGGCTGGTGCATAGACAGCGCTTGGTGCATCCCAAAAAATAGCACAACAAAGAAACCTTAGATAAGACATATTAGACCGAAAGACATATTAGACCATTAATGTGTGTACTGGCAAGAACCAGCAGGCGGGAACACATAACTCAAATTTTAAAGTCGCTGCATTGGCTCCCTGTTTCAGAATTGATTTAAAAATATTTTTATTAGATTTCAAATGTGTTAACAAACTCACCCCTCCATATTTAACTGATGTGCTTGTACCATATCAACCCTCGTGGAACCTGAGACACAGATGTCTTAATCGTACCACAAGTTAATTTCAGAACACATAGAACTGTGGAATAGTCTTAAGAAGCTACATCTCTTTGACCTGGCTTCTAACTAGAATGTTTCTGTCTTCAGCCTACTGTATGTTTGTGTGTGTGTGTGTGTGTGTGTGTGTGTGTGTCTGGGTGCATCTGTGTCTCTGGGTAAGTATGTGTCTGTTTGCTTATATTGGGAGGCAGTGGGTAATTTTGTACTGTTCAATAATCTGTTCTTGTAAAGCGCCTTGTGTTGCATAAAAGGTGTTATATAAATAAATAAAGTTTGGCTTTGAGTTGGATAAAAGAAGAAACTGAGATTAGGAAGCGTGTCAAAGATTCCATCAACAGGGACGAGGGGGCGACCACCCTCTCGTACATCTAGGATTCAATCCTGCAATGGCCTCCAAAGGGGGGAGGGCCGAGTCAGGCTGACGGGAACGCCCACCCACAAGGGGGTAATACAGCGATAGTGCCACCATGGCAATAGGACGCCATCCCTGAAAAAGATTGTGGCCCGAAGATTGAAAATGTTGGTATTTAAACACCTTATTCATTATATTCATTCTTGTTGGACAGTATGAACATAGTATATGAAAGGCTAACTTGTAAATGCCCCCAGCAGGGGCCGCTATTGTTACAAAAGATGACAACAGAACTGAGCGTTAACTGAGCGTTTTTCAGGAACTGGCCAAATGATGTAAACAGCACACATTCTTTACATAATTTCCCGCTGTGCAAGATGAATATCTATAATAGCCCTTTGACTGATATGCAACCACTTCATTGTACATGCTCATGAATGAATGTCTTGCATATTTGAAATTTGTGAACATATTAATGATACAACTGTATTTAAAAACAATTATTACCATCAGTTCACGTGTCTGAGTTTGTCTGTGTGTGTGTGTCTCTATGTGTGTGCATGTGTGTGTGTATGTATGTATGTATGTATGTATGTGTGTGTGTATGTCGTTGTGTTTCTGTGTGACTTTGTCTGTCTGTTTGTCTCTCTGTCTCTGTATCTGTGTGTCGCTGTGTGTCTCTCTATGTGTGGCTCTGTGGGTCTCTGTGCCTCTGTGTGTCTCCATGTCTCTGTGCCTCTGTGTGCCTCTGCGTGTCTCTGCGTGTCTCTGTGCCTCTGTGAGTCTCCGTGTGTCGCTGTGGGTCACTGTGCCTCTGTGAGTCTCCGTGTGTCTCTATGCCTCTGTGTGTCTGTGTGCCTCTGTGTGTCTCTGTGTGTCTGTGACCCTTTGTGTCTGTATGTGAGTCCTCACCTGCACTCACACTGTCTGTGTTCAGTAAACTGTAGCTCCACTATCTCCTGGCTCAGGTAGGTGGTCCTCATCAACTGTCAATCACAGTACAGCAAGATGAAGACTTCAGTAAGTAGATTACAAAAAGTTGTAAATGCATTGGCATGGCAACATGTATGAATGGTCAGGACTCAACCTACCGACCCTAAATAGAACAACACTGGATCAGCTCTGGCTCTACTGTGGCAATGCGCTTAGGGCGTTACTATCAGACTTTTGAAATAGCGCGATAAAGGGATCCTCACCATTGTCCATTCCATACCAAAGTGTAGCTTGTGCAGTGCATGTTAATATCCTTACAAACATTCCTTTGTGCCAGCATCAACCAAAATGCTTAAAGGCAGGTAGTGACCGCCTTTTTACAAACATTGTTTTACAAAGGGATGGTGACAGGACCTCTGGCAAGGCAATATGTTTATATTTATTATTTATATTATTTTTTTCATTGTATTTCTTCTAGCTTTTAATCTACCAGTCTCCTGTCTTTTATGTGGTTGCATGTCTTTTGGTTGTATAGTCTTCACGGTTTTATAATGGTGAACTTTGAGCTCCGCAACCAATTTCTCCTGGTTGGATACAAATAAAATAACCCTAGAAATAATATGGTGTCTGTGTAAATATTTGTGTGACAAGCATATATATGAAATGTTCAAGTATTACACAGTGATTGTACTGACAGTAATAGGCTGCACAGCCAATTACCGTAGGGTGAGGCAATGACTCCTTATATGGTCCCCTGTCTGCAACGTCTTTCTCAGTAACCGTTTTATATGCCTGTAAATGTGTGTGTGTGTGTGTGTGTGTGTGTATGTGTGTGTGTGTGTGTGTAAATGCAAAGACTAAAAAGTATTGATATTTGTATTGAGTAAAATAAAAACTTTATGTCGGAATATAAATACTTCCAAAAGTACGAATTACGCTACAAAGCTACTGAAGTACAGTAAGTATTTGCACTTCATTACTTTCTATCACTGCTTCTTACAAACCAACAATTGGCATTGAAACTATTTCCAGGTCACACCACTGCACGTGACGTGGAGGTTGGACAGCAGTGTTGTGTGTGTCTAACACCTCAGCACAGCTGTGTGTTGGTTTGTTAATAAACATGTTTTAGTAATTGTTGGATGCAATGTCTCCGCTGCACATGAAATAGATCAGGGGTTTTTTTTTACACCAAATATCAAGTTCCCGGGCCGAACTTGCAGACTGTGTGGCCAAGGTTAATTATGAAAAGTAATCCGACAACTGATTACTCACGACTCCTCTTAAAAGTAGCTAAGTTAGATTACTGACTGCTTTATTTTAAAAGTAACTTTTAAAGTAACTTTTCATTATATTCAGCAGCTGCTGAGTGCCAACCCATCATAATCTGACAATACACTCTATTTTAGTGAGTTTTAAACTTCATTTCACATTAATTTCAAAGATATACAAAGATGTAAATTCATCAAGTAAAATTAAGTCTTTCAAAGCAATCAATTCTCTTATTCAACATATTATTATTAAATATATATTATTAAAATGAGTCACAAATAACATTCTGGGACAGCAACGTAACTAAATAGCAACTAAATTGATTTGGGTAAGTAACTTTAATATGATTTCGGCTTTCTGAAAAGTAATGCGTTAAATTATTAGTTAGTGAAACTGATGCTAAAATCAAAGTTAACCTCACGAGGTGCCTTGCTGCAAACAAGTGGTGGAAGGCTGTATCCTGTTGCACATATCAACACATTTATATCTTTCTTTCGGACACTGTAAAACTGTAATTCGTCTGCGGATACCCTAGGGGCAACTTGAGATCCCACCAACTACTAGTAGTAGTCAGAACGAGAGGGGGATCTAGGCTTCCCTGCTCAAGCTGCTAACTCAGTAAGTAATTAACTTTGTTAGAAGTCAGCACGACCAGCCGGCGTCCGTGGACCGCACAGCGGCGCAGCTGATTAGCGTCAGCACTCATCAGTCCGCCCCTACTTAAGCCCGCGTCCGACCCCGGAAGGGCACAGCCCCAAAAGGCCTGTCACACCAGGGTTCAATACATAGACGAGGTTTCCATGGATAACTATACAATCACTGGCTGTTGAACTCATCTTGGTGCCTTCTGTTCAACCTTCAGCACGACCCCCTGGAGCTTCACCCAGAGCCTGATTCCGCCCCGGTGGACCCCGACTGTGAGATGAGTAATTCGTCAGCAGATGAAGACATGGACTTAAATTAGATAGTGTTTGTTCCTATGTGCTAGACCTCTAAATGCTCTTCAAAAAATACTCTTTTCAAGATATAAAAGATTTCATGGCATTAATTAAAAGGGTTTGTTTAAACCCTCCTTTGTCTCCTCTCTGGGTCATTTCCTAAATTAGTAACTAACCTGTGACAAACTTAATGAAAGCATGTGAGGACCTATAACTATCCTTTGATAGAAAGATTTACTGATATACCTTGCACGTCAAACATTACCAGCAACACGTTTCTGCTTGTTGTTGTGAGCAGACTCAAGTTGCTCAACCACACTGATAAAGCTCATTGGACCGGGACCAATAACGCTATTGGACATTTTTCCCGCGTCAAATTGTAACGGCGAGGGATTACTCTTTGAAAGTGTCTCTGTACCTTTAGAGTAACAATATGCCTATCATACCTCCATGGTGACAGTGTGCGTGAGCGTGGGCACACACTCCATGGCCTCGTCAGGACAGCAGCCTCCGCAGCGTCTCAGCGTCACGCAGCCCGGGATAAACAGGTGATGGGTCTCTCCAGGTAGCTCCTGCCACACCTCCACCAGCGTGTCCCGGGGTTCACAGCTGCTGCGAGAATACACCTCCAACCAACGACGCACTGCAATCATGTTCCAAAAGGAAAAAAGGGCAGAATCGAAGTGTAATGAATGGAATGAATGACTGTGCCCATGAATTGGGCCCATGGCAGCCGGCAGCTGTGGGTGCAGTTTTCTTTTTCTATTTAAATCTCTCAATGACACGCCTGCTGTTTTAGGATTTGCTTGCTATGGCTCGCTCTTCGACCAATTACCCCTTATCCTCTCAGCTTTGTGTAAATATTCAAGAATACCGACAAACACAACTCCAATCCACTGACAACAATGGGGTTTGGTATAGCACACCACAAGTTCCCACCATTCGTTTTAAAACCTTAGGTGCTAAAAGGACTCATTGGGTCCTCAAAGAGTTAGGGTTAGGGTTTCATTTCATTTGAGCGGCACTTTGGCTATGATCATACGACTGAAAAATTCATGGATGCATAGGATGCATTCTTCACTGAACTTTGATATCACAAAGATGTTTTTTCTTTTAATTCCTGATATTGTGTAGAACCCCAGGAATAGTCGGGTGCAGAGAGCAGACACCACCTGCTATTATTATTATATGCATGTACTACATGCCGAGTGGCAGGATTCGCTAACACCAAAAAGGGGTTAAGCCTAAAGACATTGGATGCCATGGAAGGACGAATATGGTGTCCAAGCACCAATTGCTGAATTGTCCTGAAGTATCCTGAATAAATCCTGGTGGATACATCCACATCGTCTGATCATTGGAGAACATGGTAAGTTGACTTGATGATTTGGAAGGTGATCCAATTAGTATTCGGCAAACTGTGACTGGTTGGAGAAACATGATAAGACTAATATCTTACAGGTTATGCCCAATGAACTTGCCTATAGCAATGTGTTGCTGGATGAGGGGGGACGAGATATTGTTTGGAAGTGTTGAACAGTGCAGCGATAATAATTTTGACAGCAGCTAAATAGGCTATTAGCAGAATGTTTCAATCGGCATGCTCCACTTTTGTAGCATAGAAAACCAGACCAGTAATTGTTCAAAATAAGTGAATCGATAGTTGACTGTTAAGGGTTAAGGTCAATCAAAATCCTTTTTGATCAACCAAATGAATATAATATAATATAATATAAATAATGACGTACATTTACATTTTACAGTGTCTGTGCCTACAATGCTGAAGGACGTTCAAGTTGGCCTCTAGAGGGCAGTGAACTGCACTAGGACGCATACCACTATTCCTGCACAGTTAGCGATCTCAGTTGGGACCTGTGTAGCTAACGTGTGCTATATTGTTGTTGTGTGGTAACGTCTGTAGGTTCCTTTGTGTTACGGCTCATTGATGAAGAAAGACTCCTCGATCTTTATATGGACATAATTCACACAATACAGCCTCCTTAGGGATTGCTGTGTCTCCCAACAGGGATGAAATGCATGGGCATAAATTCATCCACACACACTAATCTGAAGCAGATCAGAAGCAAGCTGTGGAAAGCAGCGTGCTCTGAAATTTTCGTAAAACCGGCGATATTGACCTGCCTAGTGTTGTTCGCCGTTAAACAACACAAGAAGATGAAGAATGTACACACACACACACACAAACGGCACATCTTTGCCCCGCTGTCTAGGGGCAAAAAGAGAGAGAGTGCGTGATTGCACATTTTAACTAGTGTTGTTAGTCGCTTAACTTGTTTCATTGATTTTTAAAAATGTCTTTGATGATGTAATGTTTTACATTTTAAAAAGCGACAAAAACACATTTGGTAGTTACAGGATGTTCATTAGAATATGAGAGGACGTTATTGATCACCTCGCTACCACGACACACAAATGCCGGCTGCACTGGACCAGAGAGAAAAGTCTTATGAAATGTGTAGATTCCAACAAGTTTGGATTGCTCACCTCTGCTCCTTACATCTGCTACTCCTTTAAACTAAATCCTGACTCAAGATCACCAACCATTATCAAATGCTTCGATTCGAACAACATGTCCACCATTCATTGTTTGCATCCACAGCTGCCGTGTGCACGCAAGTTTTTCTGGGTAGCAAGTCTACTAATGAATATCAATGAATGATAATAAAACACTTCTCTTGTCTCTTACCTTCTCTGCCTTCCCTGGACCTTGGAGAATCAGCAGGCCTCCAGTGAGCGAGCTACAGGGCAACACGATACAGTGGGAGTTAAAGTAATATGGATTTTACCAATACGAGTACACTGCGTCAAGAAAACAATGGGAGGAAACGTGTGTTCATGTCAAGGCTTTGAAACGGTTCAAGGAACGAAAACCGGGAACTTTTTGCATTTTCCAGAGAACAGAAATGAAACCGGAAACGTTATTATTTTTTATGTTCTAGAACAGGAACACCGGTTTTATTTTGTTCCTCAATATGAGTGCACTTTGGGATAACTTCAAAATGAATACAACAGTATTTATAAAATCTACAATGTAGCAGTGAAGTATGAATTGTTGAATTGACTCAGTGGAGCGCTATACCAGCAGTGAGTCTCTGTACAGAGTCGTTGTGGGTTTGCCCCGACATATATTATATAGCATTAAACAGCTGACAGGAACTAAATTAGCCGTTCCGGGAACAATATTTTTTGGTTCTAACCGGTAAGGAATGTGAATCTATTGGTGGAACTTAAAAGCGTAAACGTTATAATTCCGTGTCTGTACGGAATTAAACGATTGGGAAAAGAAAAAATGTTTCAAAGCCCTGGTTAAAGTGAATAGACGAGTTTACAGGTAAAATGTGTGTCTGTAACACAGCCTGGGGCGTGTCTGCCTCAAATCAGGAAGAGGTTAAACAACCTATCCTCAAGTCAAGGTTACGCAATATTTATAAGTGCCCAGTGCGTTGGGCAAACGCATCATGGTGTATACTCCACTAGTTGACATATGGCCCATGCCCCATAGACACCAGTGCCGACTAGACTAGCGTCCAGCATAGGAGACCGGCCGTAGCCCCACGTTGGGCGCCATTGTTACACAGTGGGGGCGTGTCCGTGAACAGAACCGACTAAAACAGGACCGTAAAATAACTCTTTTAATCCGTGAAGTTTTTGATCACATGAGGTGATGGTAGGGACAGTTGGCGTCTCTGTAAACAGGCTAGGCAGTCATAGAAGCGATAACTACGATAAGACCTTGTAGGTATGGGGAGATATAGACAAGAAGGTGAGAGATAAAAAAAAAAAATAAAAAAAAAAAAGAAGGTATTAGTTATGAAGTTCAGTAAGTTGGTTGATGTACATGTAAATTTTAAAGTGCAGTTAGATTTATACTTTTAACTGTAGCCCTAGCTAGAATCGAGTTGTTAACTTGTTTTAACTGGTTCAACTTGTTTTAACTGGTCTTGACCTGTTTCTACTTGTTTTTAACTTGGTTTAGGTCCCTCCCGGAGTTTGCAAACTCCACTCACGGACAGCCGGGTGAAATATAGCAACTCTGCTAAGCCCGTTTTGTACAACCATCTTCTCATGTCGCATATCTTATGCTGAAATGTTAAATGGCTCTGTATTGTCTGTCCTAAAATAAAATTCATTCATTCATTCATTCATTCATTCAAATGCGTGAAAGGGTGTATGACCCCTCGGCTCTGTATAAAAAGAACTGTACAATTCTATTCATTCGTGTCAGACAGTATAAACATAGTATACGTGTTATACAACAACACTGATTTCTATGTGATGTGTGATTTCAATGTGATACTGATATTCCAAATGACTAATTAATATAGGATGTGAATACATTAAAATCAAACACAAAGCACAAGCAAGATATTATACAAAAGAGAGAATATAGATACATATAATTATACTGCCAATTGCGACGCACTAAGGCCACCTACTGGCAAACTGGACAAAATGACTGTTGCACATGGGGTCATGGCTTGGCGGGGGCGGACATTTTGCTGGTATCACATATGGTGAAGTATAGGTATACATACGCTTAAGTGGTCTTATTTTCACTTCACGTCCATTATATAGGGGCAAATAGGTGGGATGCCATCTGCTGGTGATTAGTAGCATATTACCATGGCTAAATCAATAATAGAAAACTTTTAAATGGACAATGTTAAGCTGATATTGCCCACTGTC
>OMKY01069767.1:1383-11883 GCA_900302395.1 Bregmaceros cantori | reverse complement strand
ATGGAAATCGACAGGTGTGTGTTTAATACGTTTATTTCCAACTACCATTTCTTTGTAGAAATTTCTAAAATAATAAAAATAAAAAACAATAAAATATTAGTTGCGATCCACCGTCCACGGGCCGTGGGCCATGCTGCGGGCCTATCCACCGTCCACGGGCCCTTAGAATCAGTACCACCTTTCCCCCCCTGGCGGCGCCCCTGGCTCCAGACATTAACAAAGCTCACCAAATTCCTAAGTAAATATGATCATTCCTAACAATATAGCCACATATTGACCATGTGTGGCTAGTACAACAAGTGTGAAACGTGTTGATTGCATTGCAAGAAAACAAACCATTTCAATGAATCAAAAGGAAATGAATCAGGTTGTTTTCCTGACATGAAACAAGAGTGCCAGGTAATTGTTAATTCACTCACAAAAAAGAAGGACAACAAAATAACAAAATCCGTTTTGTTTTTGCAATGTTGGCCAAAGGTCCTCAACCATTTTGAACAATGAATGAATGAATGAATGAATGAAGTTTATTTCGAATATTATTAGCACTCACACACAAAATACAAAAATAAATGAAATTAATTACAAATAAGGAAACACAATAATACAATCTGAAAATAAAAATGAAATAATACAATCTGAAAATAAAAATGAAAATAAAATAAAAATGATGATGAACTAAATATTCGAAAAGGAGTGAGAAGAAGTAAAACTTATTACTCCCACCCCTTGTCTAGCATAAGCAGCATTTGAATGTAACTACAATGCATTGCGAGACGTTTTAAAAAAGACCTAAACTCCAAAAACGTGGCGCGACGGCAGTAAATCTTGACCCACTGTGGCAAATCGTTATACATGTAAGTACTTTCGACTTTTTCTGATGATTGTTGAATTTTATAATTATATTTTTTATAATTATATTTCATGATAATTTTGATGCCGCCATCTCTAGTGTCTGAAATCTCGGCCGTTGCTGTTGAGTGTACCATAAGTGAGTGCACTATATGGGTGGGTAGAGAGTAGGGGATAGGGAGCGATTTCGGACATTCAGTCACTTCTTTTGGAACATATTAAAATATTTGTTAATATAGAAAAGATGTTTTAAAATGAGTACAAAAATCTTAGATTGATGAAAATGATCTGGCACTCTCATTATCGATTTTGTCAAATTAAGCCCAATTCGCACTGGACTTTTATTACCTAGGGACCCCTGGTAATTCGGAATAATGCATGAGTTTCATTTGACATGCGAACGCGCGATGTCAGTGATTTGTGAAGTATTAATTCCACTGCGAGTTACCTACTGTGATTCGGTGAAACACCACAATGGTTCGAATTCTGAAATTGTTTATCTTTGTTGATACACACACACACATGCGAATGTGAGAGTGAAGTCTGTGTATGTGTGTACACTTGTGGGCAAGCAAAAATACGGCACACATACATCACAATGTCTTTTAAATTGAGCAAAAGAGTTTTACTAAACCCGTTAGAACGTGTGACAAAATAACACAGAAGTCAGGGGGTAATTGGCAATTACAGAGGTCCCGACGTAATTCAATGGCAGTGCGAATTGGGCTTTAGCCACAACTAATGACCTGCGCCGGGACTGCGCCGCGAAGCAGGTTATGTTTTTGGTCGCGTTGGTTTGTCTGTCCCCAAGATTACTGAAAAAGTTGTGCATGGATCGGGATGAAATTTGGTAGAGTTGTTGGAAATGACACACGGAAGATTTGATTACATTTTGGTGCATTTCTGTAGCCTATAAGTAATATAATCATACTTAAGCACCAACGTGCCAATAGATCGCTGGACACTTACCGCGGTCACGTGACCACACTTCCGGGTCACAGAGTCCGCTGGGTAATTTAGTTGGTATGTTCGCCGGTGGGAATACAGTCTATGGGTCAATTGCAATTGCGCTACTCTACGAACACTTGCATTGATAATGGGTTGCCACACGTACTGCTAGCACTAAAAGTACTATTTTTTTACCACTACAGCGCAGGTTTGCAATCTCTTGAGTGCTTCTAGTTGAACAATCAATTATTTCTCAAATCCTTGCAGCCCTGAGGCGCCTGTCAGGACCACAAGGCCATTGGAGGGAGAAGCGTTTGTTGGGGAATTTCCATTTGAATGTTCACACCTTCATTCCTCTACACCCTCTACACACGCACACAGACATTAAGCACCTTTAGTCTAGAGTGTGGTCGATGTTTGAGGTTTGCTTTTTATTCCTGTGTTTGCTCTGCTGATCACAGCAAATTGACTGCTGACACGAGAACAGATATCACAGGACGTTGGGCCTAGGGCTGCAACTAACGAGGATTTTAATAGTCGATTAGTTGCCGATTATCGAAACGATTAGTCGATTAATCAGTTAGATCATTTTTCCTTATAACAATGCCCCAAATTGTCACACCAAGCAACTATTACTAGAAATGAATCCTGTTGACTTGAAATCTAGTCAAATTTGGCTCTTTTTTTTAACCATCTAATGTATAAAGATTAAGTTACATCCTCTGGCAACAAAGCTATTACATGTCATTTATACCATAATATTTTCATGGTTTTCTTCATATTCATCAATTATGGCCATTTAATGTTTCATATTTTCTTAAATTATGAATGAATATCACATTTTTGTGGATGACTGGGGGAAACATTAGCCCAAAACTGCTGACGATAACAATGATTCCATTCTTTTATCAACAAAAGCTAAACAAGACCACCTCTAGACGAGGACTTTTTTTCACTATTTAGTCCGCTCCTGAGTTTGTTGGTTTGTATTCACACCAGCCCAAAAAGTCCGCACCACAGACTTTTTTGGTTCCGTTCGAACTAAACGTGGCAGGTGTGAATACACCCTTAAGCCACTTCTCCACTCCAAAAAAACTTAAGGCACAGTTTGGTGCATCTCAGTTAAGTTTAGTTCAGTTAACGGGGAACGCGTTTCCACTGTTCTTAACGCCAGTGCTCACCCCCATCCCTGTGCATGTGACACCCCTCCCTGAATTCACAACACTTTGCTGTGGCCGGTAGGGGGGTTGAGAGGGAGACGAAGATAGGGGCACCCCACTGGTGGCAGGTGATACCTGTCTACCTTTGTTCTATTGCCTGCCAGACATGGCGATTATATGATTGACCGGCCACGTTCCGTCACGCCCTCGAGTATAGAATGACAAGAGTGCACATAGGCCTGCATTATGGTAGAGAGCCATTAGGTGTCGCCACTGACCATTATGTGAAGTAAGTTAGGCCTGGTTTTTCTAAAAGTAGCATTAAAAAAGTGCATTTTATATACAAATTCACTTTTTTACTTTGTACTTCATACTTTCAAAAATACTTTTGAGTACATTTTACTGCCTGTACTTTCAAAAGTACTTTTTGAGGACTTTCCTGAGCCTGTACTTTTTACTCTACTTGAGTAGACATTTGGATCAGTACTTTGTAGTTGTACTCGAGTTGTTTTTTTTTTTTTTCACAGATGTATTTTACTCTTAGTCAAGTACAAAATGTGGGTACTTTTGGCATTGCCATCTATTTCTAGATCATTCTTCAAGCACACACACGCACACCCATGCCCACCTGAGCACGAACACACTGAACACAGTCTGTCAGATGTGGTCGATGCTGCCGGTCTGAACTTTACTTTCCTTTGGTACATTATTTACTCAATGACAGATAACAGACTGGCAACGCCAGAATGCTGCACGCACACAGTGGGGAGGTTACAAGGACTTTAAAGCATGGACCTGGTATTTAGATATTTAATTCCCACAACACTGTTGATATAGTTACTTGCAGTGTTGGCAAGTAACGAAGTACAAATACGTAAGTACTGTACTTAAGTAGTTTTTTTTATGTATCTGTACTTTTACAAGTAAATTTACTTACTTGTGCTGAGCAGATTTTTTTCCAGCCCATTCAGGCTGTTTTTCCAAGCTTCATTTATTAGGGTTAGCGGAAACAGGTGAAGATGGGGGGGCAGACATGCGGGAAATACGTCGGTGGCGATATTCGAACCACCGACTCACCGCGCCATTAAGGCATATGCGTGCCTTCCAGTGCTCTGCCTAACCAACTGAGCTACTGGACAGCACGTACTGTGCAGATTTTTAACAAATATATCTGTACTTCTACTACTAGGAGGTAGCGATATGTATGGTGTGAATGACCCAGTAGGGGGCGGTAATGCCAACAGATGTTAATTTCAATGTTCAGCAGTGAGATTTATGAACCTTACGTGAGTTAGGTTTTTAACAATTTATTCAAACATTAGAACATTGTAAAATTAGCATTGAAAAAGTGCATTTCATAAACATTTTTTTTTACTTTGTACAAAAATACTTTTGAGTAATTTTTAAAGTCTGTACTTTTTACTTTCAAACTTTTTGAGGGACACACCCAGAGACTAAATGAAAACAACGTATTAACTGGTTCTGTACTCTGTGCATTACCGAGTACCGCCCCCTACTGACTCATTCACGCTATACATGTAGTCCTACCATGACGTTGCAGAAAAAAGAAAAGAAAAAAGTAACATGTTTTGAGAAAAGTAAGGAGTAAAAGTACTGATATTTTTGTTAAAAATCTACTGAGTACAAGTAAAAAGTACTCACAGATAAAAGTACTTCTAAAAGTACAGATACTTAAAAATTCTACTTAAGTACAGCACTTAAGTATTTGTACTTCGTTACTTGCCATCTCTGACTTCAACTTTATTGACTTGAGACAATGAGCCAATTTTACTTGAAAGACTTTTTTTCAAGTCTTTCCAAGTTTCAAGTAGAGGTCCAAATCATCACAAATTAGGTGAGTGAGAGAGTTCGAAGACTTAGAATAACTCAAAATTTAAATTGACTTGAGGTCTTTTTTATTAACTGTGGAGCCCTGGTAATTTGGAATAATTGCGGAGGACGTCTTGAGTTTCATTTGACGCGCAAATGCACAATGTCAGTGATTTGCGAAGTAATAATTCCACTGCAAGTTACCTACTGTGATTTGGTGAAACACCACAATGGTTTGAATTTAGAATTTGTTTAACTTTGTTAATACACGCACGCATTGCCAGTAATTACCGTAATTCAATGGCAGTTCTTATTGGGCTTTAGACTTGAATTAGACTTGAGGCCTTGGAATTGGGCCCTTTTTAGCAGGTTATGCTTTCACCCGCATTGGTTGGTCTCCTCGATAACTAAAAAAGTTGAGCACAGATCTGGACAGCAACTTAAGGTTGTCTGCTCCCCATCTTTGCATCAGCTTGTATAGCGCAGCGGTAGGATAGTCAATTTTTACGCCAACGTCCCGTCCCCCGCTGTCAATCAAAGAGGAGCGTTTTCATTAAACTGAGCAAACAGAGGATGAAGGAACGTGTTCATGTTTGTCTTGAGTCACTGCGTGTTCCCTTCTGGGCGTGTGAGTTTAAAGGAAGACATTTTGATATTTGATATTGTTTATTTGCAGAGATGGCCAGTAACGCATTACATTTACTACGTTACAATTTTTGTGTGTCCTTTTTTACTTTTGGAGTAAATTTTTCACAAGTTACTTTCTACTTTTACTCGAGTAAATTCGGGGTGAAAAAAAATTGACTTTTTACTGAGATGTCAGCAATTCACTACATGTTACACTAACTTGGCCTTCAGAGACACCCTTTGGGAACTGTTGGAACATATGTGGACGTCATGTCTCTCTCGCTCTCTCCCTCGGGCAGTCATTTTGAAGAGAGAATTTGTCCTAATTTAATGTATTCTTTGATTGCTGAAAGTTACTCAGTTCTTTTGCTACTTAAGTAACCTTTTTGTGTAGTACTTTTACTTGAGTAACTATTTGGATGACTACTTTTTTACTTTTGCTTGAGTAATATTTTGCTGAGCTAACAATAATTTTACTGAAGTCATTTTTATGGCTACTCTGCCCATATCTGGTTATTTAGACCAGATGCCTTGCATTAACGCTGTTAGCACAAGTGCTAATTTTCGACACATGTCCACAACTAGAACATGTCTTCTGTGGTGGCGGAAAGCTGAGTGATTTCGGAACATATGGATTTCTGAACTGGGGATTTCGGAACCAGGGATTTCGGAACATAGGGATTTCAGAACATAGGGATTTCAGAACATAGGGATTTCGGAACATAGTGATTTTGGAACATAGGAATTTCGTAACATAGGTTTGCCTCCCGTTTTCAAAGGACATCCATTTAACAACTGCCAAGATGACGCACCTTTCACCGTTTGATGAAACGTGAGGGTCACAGCAACATAAGCACTGAGCCGTTACATTAAACAAAGTCAACATGAACAGCACATGTGGGAAATAATCATTAGTGGGCGGCACACTCCACCTGTGTGTTGTGTCACGTTGTGTTCCGTTCTGGGTGTGTGTGTGTGTGTTTAAGGGTGTTTTCCCTGCTGGGATAAATAGACTACAGACAACACTGGGAACAGACTTTCTAAACATTCTGTGGAGCACCATGCTGATCTTCTGGGCTCTCCCCTCCGTTCTCCTGGCTGTAGCCGTGTCTTCGGCCGTGGCTGCCTCCGTGCACACCGCAGGTAGATGTCACTCTAAGGGTGTCACCACACACCTGTATATTCCAAAAAGAAAAGCTAGCCAGGAATGCTTGGAAGGTGGTAGGGAACATAAATACATATTCCCATAAATACATATTCCCACCACCTAAATGTCATTCAGATGGCTAATAGAATTCTGAACAGAAAAACAGAAAAGCACAGGCATGTAATATATAATAGATATATTACAGGGTGAAGATTCCTTCCACCATTAGATCACTTCATTTATCCCACAGGGTAGATTTACAACATATTTACGTTCTTTATTGGTGGTGAGAACAGGTTTGTTGGGCTCTGAGCCATACTTTAATCTGGCTCTTGTCTGCTCCCCATCAGTGTTAACATATTCTTTTTTTAACCTGCAAATTTTGAATTTTAGGTTAGACTAGGTTTAGGAGTTACATTTAGGAGTTAGGTTTCGGGGTTAGGTTTAGGGGTTAGGTTTAGGGGTTAGGCGCAGGTTTGCAATCTCGGAGTGCTTCTAGTTTTGTAATGTGATTATTGTAATTCGATTGCATGTAATGTGTTACAGCCAAGCAGTGTAGAAAAACATGTTGAAGACATAATTTCCAAAATTGACAACAATACAAACACACAGTTTGTGCTGTGGGCGGCCTTGAGTGGGCAGAGCGCAGTGTGGAAGAATTAAGTACAGTGTTCATCCTAGGGAGGGGGCTACGAGTCAAAGAGTAGCTTGCAGTTGCTACAGAAACCTCAAAGAGATTTCTCTAACCATCACTTACACCAGGGCTATTCAACTGGTGGCCCGCGGGCCAAATCCGGCCCGCCAAATTTTTTCTGGCCCACAGAGCAATCCTGAATTTTTTTTTTTTTTTGTCAAACATGTTTTATCTATAAATATTTATTTATTTCTTATTCAAGACAGATACAGGTTTTTAAATACCTTGACAGTTTCGGCTGCGAGGCCGCAGCCTTCTTCATGGAGTTGGTGTCCTGTATTCATGGTGACGCGGTAGCTATATCACTTCCTTGTGGGCGTGCTCCGGCCGACGTTCCCACCAGCCCGACTCAGACCACCCCGTTGCAGGATCGAATCCCAGACGCGAGAGTGTACGATCCCCCTTTGTTGATGTTTTATCTATCCGAGATGATGTTCTTTACCTCAACAGAGGCACTAGAAATTTGTTGCTGAGGGTTGAGGCTAACTGAGATTCTGTTCTTTACCTCAACAGAAGCATTAGAAATGTGATGTAGTTTAAGTGAGCTGCTGCTGTTTACCGCTATTTGTGTGTTGTTGTTTCAGATGTTGCTTGTTACAAACGAGAAAGCACCATTGTTGCATAGAATTGAAGCCCTTATAATGAGAAGTATGCTACTTTAAATAAAAGTTATGAAAATGTGGTGGTTTTGTGTTGCACCAAGGTGTATAGGAGTTACATTAAAATGACATGGATATCCATAATATTTTTTTTTTTTACATTTTTAATCAGATTTTCTTGTTGTCGTTCCAGGTGAAGGAGATCCTCATTTCTTTGTCCAAGTCGAGAACCAAAGTGGCATCTGTTTCACCACTAACACGTTCGCCGGGAACAAACTGAACCTGGTCACTGCCACTGCTCAACAGTTAACCGATCCAGGTATGTGCCACTGCTGAACAGTTTACTGATCCAGGTATGGTATGGAAAACGTATGAAACTAAACAATTAAGAATTCAGAGTTTAAAAATGTACTAACTTTCTAGAGAGGTTTATCCTGTTGCACCAACCGGGTGTGGTTACATGATATCAGAGAGGTTTATCTTTATTTTATCGACCGATGGTGCTTTAGACCGAAGGTTCACAAGGCCGAGGTCAGGAGGTTTATAAGGCCGTATGCCGGTCTAGTTAACCCCCGCATAGCCAAAAGCCAGCCTTTATGCGGCATTCGGCTACGCGGTGGACCGGCCTTACAAAACCCCACCGGGGTTCATTGGACTGGCATGGCAGCCTTACGAAACCCAGCGGGGGTTCACTAGACCGGCGTTCGGCTTTGTGAACCTTTGGTCTTTAGAACCAGAGATGCGACCAAGTCCCTCGTTCAAGTCCCAAGTCTTGTTTGGGCAAGTCAAGTCCCAAGTCAACTCGAAATCATCATTAACAACTGGAGCTAAAATTACAGCATGTTAATGATGACTTGACTTGGAGTTGACTTGGGACTTGACTTGCCCGAACAAGACTTGAGACTTGGGAATTGAACGAGGGACTTGGTCGCATCTCTGTTTAGAACCTTTGGTCTACAGCGCAGACCCTGTCCGCGTGTGACTGGGTGATCTGTGAAAGATCTGTAGGCTCTTCAACTGTGTCCCAAGCTTCACTGAAAGAGCTGCTTGTGATATTTCTCCAGCCCTTCAGGTGTATGGAACGGTCGACAAGCTGATAAGCCCCAGTGGAAGCAGCGCCACTTTCTTCACGTCTCTGAACGTCTATTTCAGCTTGGAGGTCCCTGGTATCACATGCCGTGCCGAGCTCATGGCCACCACGGAAAAAATCAAAGCGTCTGTTCTGCTTGAGAAGAAGGAGTGGACGTGGGACTCGCAGGAGGAGCTGGACCGGCCGTCGTAAGAAACAGTGACAATGTTCACGGGGTACAGAAAGTATCGAATGGTATTTAATGGAAGATGCGTTGAGTAAAGGGTTCTAAGTCTGGGTCGGATTTGGAAAACAATATAATAATTAGAAGCACTCACAGATTGCAAACCTGCACCATAGTGGTACAAAAAAATAGTACTTTTAGTGCTAGCAGTATGTGTGGCAACCCATTATCAATGCAAGTGCTCCTAGAGTACCGATTGTGATTGTGACGCCACCAGCGAACATGCTCAGCACAAGCCAACTATGTTTCCCAGCATTCCCGCAAAGGGGAAGCCTAGACTCATTACATTTTAAATGAAGTAATTTTGTACTTTTACTCGAGTACATTTTGAGATGGGTAAATTTACTTTTACTCTGAGTACAATTGTTCTCTTTCCACCTCTGGTACTAATGTTGAGCTCTGTGTGTCTTTCCATCGCTGGCAGGTGTCGCGTCAGATTTGAGATGGACCGTTGTCTGACCATGACCTTGACAGACTTTGTGAAGGTCGTCATCACCCGACACGTGTATGACGGAAGACACGTCCTGGGGATCTACCTGGACGACACCGAGAAACTCCCGTCCTCCGCTAACGGGATCCTAGGTAATATAGTGAATATCTAGCGTGGATTTCCCTAATGTTGGCCCTTTTTTGGTAGCTTCCTAATGTGGGACATTTGCATGAGGAGGGACAGTGAAATGTAGTGTTGAACGGTTGAACTCAATGTTAGACACATTACCATAGTTTTCTTTTACCATAGTTTCACTGACATTAGTTAGTTTAGGGAGGAGCCAGAGCCTGCTGTCATGTCTATGCAATATGCATAGACATGAGATGAGATGCCGAAAGTACCCAAATGTCTTACTTAAGTAAGAGTAAAATACATTTGTGAAAAAACAACATAGAGTATGACTACGAAGTACTGATCCAAATATCTACTCGAGTAGAGTTGAAACTTCAGGCTCAGAAACATACTCAAAAAAGTATTTTTGAAAGTATAAAGTACAAAGTAAAAAAATTAAATTGTATATAAAATTCACTTTTTCAATGCTAGTTTTACAATGTTTGAATAAATTGTTAAAAACCTAGCCTAACTTACTTAAGGTTCATAAATCCCACTGCTAAACATTGAAATTAACATCTGTTGGCATTACCGGCCCCTACTGGCTCATTCACATTATACATATCCCTACCACCTACCATCATTGCCGCCCCCTACTGGCTCATTCACACTATACATATCCCTACCACCTACCATCATCACCGCCCCCTACTGGCTCATTCACACTATACATATCGCTACCACCTACCATTGGTGCGCAAAAAAATGTAACAAGCCTGTTTTGGGAAAAGT
>OMKY01069729.1:2611-14071 GCA_900302395.1 Bregmaceros cantori | reverse complement strand
CGGGGTATTAACAGTCTCAGCGGACGCGGGGATTGGGGCAAGGTTGCCATTGCGTTCAGCAAGGCAGGTCACTCGAGAGACGCTGGGCCTCTGCATTCGGTGAGGCTGGTCTCTCAATCTCTCTCTGGTTCTAGTTGAGAGTTGTCGCATTGCTGGACACCCCGGGGGAAATCTTAAACGCAACACACATATACATGTGTGTTTGTATGTGTGTGTGTATGTATATATATATACACACATAAATATATATATATATATATATATATATATATGTATATATATATATATATATCTTACAGCAAAATGTGTATTTAATGCATTTGTTTTTAAAAATATGTGTACAATCTATTTTTAAATTATTATTATTTTTTCAATCTATGAAAAATGTGATTATTTCATATAACATCGAAAATGAGCCGAGCCCGAACCGCGACTGTATGAACTGATTGTCGCGAGTCAGCCGGACGAACGGAGCGCATCGCCCACGGATCACCCATCCACGTCGGCTGGAGCGGAATCGTCCGCGAGTGGCCCAGCGGTCCCAGCTGCAGCTCGTCAGCACTCGTCAGTCCGTCTCCATTTAAGGCTGCGTCCAACCCTTGTTGGACGTCATCCCAAAGACTTCGCTCAGGTAAGCCATGCCTGACTAAGCAAGTCACAATCGATTCGATACTTAGATGATGACTACGTGGATTACCGTTCCTGTACTGGAGTTTGGCTCATCCCTGGTGGTTTCTCTTCTATCTGCAGCCTGACCTCCAGGACTACCCACCGGAACCCGTATCAGCCCTGGTGGGCCCTCGAAAGGGCTTATGTCTTCATTGAGATAAACAATATAAATATATATTTTCAGTTGTTCAATAAAAAGGTTTTCTCTGGGTTATTCCAACATTCCTTCCATAACCCCTGACAGTTTGCGACGGCAACTAAATTCTTTAAATCGCTTCTCTACCCAGAGAGTATTTATTTTCTCGTTTTTCCCTACTTTTCAACAAGGCTCATTCTGAGACCACGGCACTTCGTTCTAGAGTAGATTAATTACTGGAGCTATGCTGTATATGACGCTGTATATGAGGGTGAAATTTCCACAACTCGTTCTGAACCGAGAATCGCACCAGTCCTCCCCTTCCATGGCGATCCTCACGGCGGTGATGGTTTTATCCCTCAGTGTGAAATGCATTTTTAATTGCAAACCAAACAATTCCTTACTAACTCGTCTCGTGTGGCGTTTATTATCTCGGCTCTGCAGGGACTTGCACTAAAATGGGTGACTTCAACCATTAAGAAATCACCAGTGATTCTCTCGAGCTGTGCAGTTTTTCATAAACATCTCCTGGTATTTGGCAACCGCGCTCATGAGGACGATGCTGTTTTCAGACTCGATGAGGTTGTGCAGGGGACTAAGTCTGTCGCTCCATATGCTGTTGATTTTCAAGTTGCTGCCACCGCTGGTGCATTTACTGAAACGTTGAGACAAACCATGTTTTCCCAGGGGCTTAATTTGTCCATTACACAGAGATTGGTCAACTACTACCCTTTTGATGATTTGGCCATTCGTGTCGAGAGTAAAAAGTCTGAACAATGCGCCGCTTGCGTTGCATCAGCAAGTCACCACGTCAGGTGCGAGGTGGCATGGCCGGATTTACAGGTAGTGGCGAACCCATGATACTAGGAGCAACGTGGAAACCCCCAGATAAGAAATGTCCTTCCACTCGTCCAAGTCCGCATTGTGTGTTTTGCGGAGCTACGGGCCATTGGATGGCAAAGTGTCCCGAGTCGTTGAACTGGAAGACCAAGACCAGACTAAAATGAGAGGTATTAGTGGGTCAATCCTCTTCCGGTACATCTAAGGATGTGCAACAAACAACCCTCTCCGCTTCTCTTTTCGTTCAGAACAAACAAGTCTCTTGCGGTGCTATGGTAGATTGCGGATGTGAATATTCTTGAATTGACTCCGCTTGAGCATCTAGACGGTGTTCGCTTTAAGAAACTAGATTCTTCTGTTCCTGTCAAATCTCTAGGGGGTAGGAGTTTGACCCCAATTACTTGAAATGCTGAGCCACTACATCTCCTCGTGTCTGGCAATCATTTTGAGACTACCCCCTTCTTCAAGTTCCAGCCCATGCGCCATGCTTCAGTTCTTGGCAAGAATTGGCTGCACGAACATGACCCCAACATATCTTTTCGTTCAGGTGAAATTAAGGGCTGGGGAGTTGAGTGTCACGCCAATTGTCTCAAAGCCGCATCGTTCATTCGCAAGCCCAAGAATCACCATTTTGAGCAAAAATGTATCCCAAGCAAAAAAAAAAGAGTTTGACGGATCTTTCCAATGTTCGCGAGTTGTATCATGCCGTGTTTGACAAAGATTACACTGTCTCTCTCCCGCATTGTTCTTACGTGTTCTTACGATTGTAAGATTAACTTGATTCCCAACGCTTAACTTCCTGCCCGTCATTTGTACAACATCTGGCTTCCCAAACACAAAGCTATGCAGCAGTACATTTCTAACAGTTTGTCGTCAGCCATCATTCGCCCCTTCACTTCGCCACTTGCGGCAGGGTTTTTCTTTGTCAAGAAAGAATGTGGTTCACTTTGTCCTTGCATCAATTATCGTCAACTCAACTACATTACCGTGAAGGATAAATATCCTCTTCCGCTACGTTCTTCTACCTTTCAACCATTGGCTAAAGCGTAGTTTTTCACTAAAGTGCATCTGAGCAATGTTTATCATTTGGTGAGAATTAAGGAGGGGGAGTGGAAGATGGTGTTCAATACTCCATTAGGTCATTTCAAGTATTTGGTTCTTCTTTTTGGATTGTCCAACGCACCTGCTGTCTCTTAATGTCTGGTGAAGAATGTTTTGAGAGACATGATCAATGATTTCTGTGTGGTTTATCTTGATGACATTTTGATTTATTCTGAGGATTTTGATCAACATATTAGGCATGTGCGTAAGGTCCTGTCTAGACTTCTAGAACCGTTTTTTTGTCAAGGCACAGAAATGTGAATTTCATTCCTCTTCGGTTGAGTTTCTGGGGCATGTTGTGCGTAGGGGTGAGATTTCCACAGATCCAAAAAAGACACAGGCTGTTTCTGAGTGGCCGATTCCTACGAACCGTACTGCCCTTCAGCGTTTTTTGGACTTTGATCATTTCTATAGATGTTTTGTTGAAAGCTATAGTTCTGTTGTTGCCCCACTGACCAGCTTGACCTCACCGAATATTCCTTTTGTTTGGGACATGAACGCTCAGAAAGCGTGTTTGTGAATTTAGTTTCTGCTCCAGTCTTGGCTTATCCTAGTGAGAGCCGCCGCTTTCGCGGACAAGGGGCCTTTACGACCTTGTGCATTTTGTTCAAGAATGTTGAATCTTGCTGAGCTCAATTATTCTGTTGTCGATAAGGAGTTATTTGCAGCTCATGCTGCCCTCTCTGAATGGTGCCACTGGCTAGAGGGCGCTAGATTTATTTTTGTTGTACTTACTGACCTCAAGAATTTAAACACTTATTGGCAAGGCAAGCCAGGTGGGCAGAGTTTTTAGTTATTTTTCCTTTTCATGGTGTGTTGCACCGATAGAGTTGGTTCGTTTTGAGAGGCATACCAGAGACGTGCATTTTCTACACTAGCTTCAAAGTGGAAGTATACTGTTGACCCAACATAAATTTGATTTTAAAGCAATTTTGAACACACATTCACAAGCGGGAGATGAATGTTCAATTGTTCTGAGAGCGTTTAATCTGAAAGTAAATAGTGACAGTGATAGCATGTTCCACAGATAAGCTTTACCATCGTTACAGTCACCAAGCACTACACATTTGGTTAGTCCCGTAAAAGCGGACTCCACCGGCTACTCGTTTAAGGTTGCGGTTGGATATCAGCCATGCATTTCCCCAGGTGATGGTCCTCCGGGACATTCCCGGGATCCCTAGGCTCAGGTCCAAAGATGTCACTCTTTCTGGTGTCCCTAAGATAATTTCTCCTAGGTTTATTAAACCGTTTCAGATTATTGAGATTTGGAATCCGGTCACCGTGCGGCTGGACCTGCCATTCAACATGCACATTTATTCCGGTAGGCCATGCCTGACTGAGTATGATCGATTCAATACTTAGATGATGACTACGTGGATTACTGTTCCTGTACTGGAGTTTGGCTCAGCTCTGGTGGTTTCTCTTCCATCCACAGCCTGACCTCCAGGCCTCCCCACCGGAACCGCCAGATATAGAGATGAGTAGAACGTCGGAGGACAGTCTCTGTACAGTGACAGGAGGTGTACAGGGACAGTCTAGTACAGGGACAGTCTATGTCCTGGGACAGGTGGTCTACAGGGACAGTCTATGTCCAGGGATAGGTGGTCTACAGGGACAGTCTATGTCCAGAGACAGTCTATGTCCAGGGAGACCAAGAAACCCTTAGTCTTGTGGTTTTCTTGGTCTCTGAAGAAAACTATGGGCCCAAGAAAACCCACAGTTTTCTTGGTCTTGAGTGATCAGGATCAAGGCTAAAATACGGGCAGAGGTGACACGCAAGTGACAATCTTACGAAAATAATCATTCATGTTAGTTTGGGAGATTTATTTCCATCAATGTTTGGATTCCAGAGGCTTTCTTTATTTTGCAGGATATTTTTTAGAATATGGGACATTTCCCGACTTCAGGCCGAAAATCCTGAATCCTGTTTGCGCCAGACCAAGATACCCATGAACAGCGTGTGGTGCAGAAATGAGTAGACCGACTAACCAGGCTTGTGAACTGTAGCTTCAGTTATGCTTGGATGCACCGTAAAATAACAAGCAGAACTCATCACCTTTTACAGTGGTTATACCACTGTGTTTTAAAGATACCAGGACGCTTCTGGAATTTGTAATCCAAACAATCAAGTACGTATTTCATAAATGTCAATTATTTAATTCAAAATATGGCATCAAATGGCAGTGTTTCAGCCTGTAACCAGGTTTTAAGCAATATTGGATCCTCTGGTGTTCAATTTCAGAGCGTGAGAACTTAAGCAGTCAATCACCTAACCACTGGAATTTTACATAGTATCGTTTTAACCTGCTATACGTTCAACACTTAAACCAACATACATCATAATGCTTAAATACAGTATTAGTCACAACATTTCTCGTACTACAATACATTACAATATGTTATGGTTACCTGTGCAAATTTATAATAAGTAGTTCCCAAGTAAATACAAGAAGAAGGTTTGGGTAGCAACACATATATTGTTACATCAAGTCCATGAAGACACGTTTAAAGAAAACGCAATATATATCTAAGAAATTCTGTGAATTAGATGGAGTCGATGGAGACAGTTGTGGAGAACCCTCTTTAATTAAGGAGTTTGATGGAGAAAACGAATAATGTGCAGTACATAGCTGTTTCATGAACGCAGGTTGCCTCAGACCCGATTGAGCAGAAGGAGTCGGAGAGGTAAGGGTAAGACAAAGGCGACGTGATGATGAATCCTGGAAGCTTGATCTATAACTTTACTTTGTTGACAAGGTAAACTCATACATATGAAAACTCCCTCTCCTAGCCAGGCTTACCTGGCAGGTATTTTGGCGCAGCATTGTCCGGGTGCTTGGACGTTGTTTTTATGTACAGAAGGACGTCCAATCCAGGCTCCGCACTGATCAGTGGAATCGCCGAGGTATGGGCATGTGGTCCACGGCTGATCCACACTATACCCACTATACTTTGACGACGTCCGGAGGATGCTACGCAGAAAGAACCCTCGGAAGTCAAGTGACACGATGAAGGGCTGTGCAGACGAGCTGGCACCCATCCTCACTTACACCGCTCACTGGATCTGAGCGAGTCGCATATTCCATGTGCCGAGATGGTCACTTTCTTTCTTTTGTTTTCTCATTGTATGTTATGTTATTATTTTTATATTTACCGTCACCCCTAATGTATGTTAATTGTTGTTCTCTGTTTTGCTGCTGGCTGCACAACAGTTTGCCTCTCGGGGACAATAAAGTTTTCTTGACTTGAGTTGCTTCAAGTTGATCTTGAGAGCTGTTTCATGCCGAACTAAAATTCCATGTCTGTGTACTGCTGTCAAGTATATGCACTATGGCGAATTAAAATGAATGTTCAATCTTGAATCTTAAATGCCTTTTTTGTACATTGCATTGTACTGTATACTGTATTAGTACACAGTTATTCATATACGCTATTGCGGGTTTTCACCAGAGAGTGTACTCTACCCAACTTAAATACCATGTCTTTGCATTACTATGTATTGATTCTGATGTCTTACAACACATAACCCACTATACTTTACAATACTGGCTTTATAACACTTAACATACGATTTGTTGAAGTCCGCGTTGGCCGAGTGGTTATGGACACCGCACCTAATGCGACCCCATTCATGTTAGTGGAGCTGTGTCTACCGCAGCGTCCGCAGTGTCGTGAGTTCGACTACGCTCGTCGACTTGTCTACAATGTCTATCCCCGATCTCTTCAACCCAGTTTCCGACTAATCCTATCCAATAAAGATGGAAAACGGCGCTGGCGCCGGAAAAAATAACTTAAAAAAACAAACATACGATTCGTTATTTAACCACTATACTTTACAAAACTGAACCCATTATTTAAAATTTTAACCCAATATTGTTTATAACATTTACCCCACTATGCTTGCAACAAAACTCCTTCATACATGCAATCTACCTTTGTTTATTATTCTTTTGACTACATGTACACTACTTACATTTTAGAGCCTGTACTTTTTACTTTACCGCAGTAAATATTTGAATCATTAGTTTGTACTCTTACTGGAGGTGTTTTTTACAAGTGTATTTTTCTCATACTCAAGTAACAAATCTCAGTACACCGTAAATTTAGCAGTGTTAAATATGCAGTGTCAAAGTTCATTGACTCTTTCAGAGTTATTACAACAACAGAGAGAGTTGAATATTTACTAGTGTTGGTGTTAATTTTGAGTTTCAAGGCGCTATGGCAATTAGACTCTACAAAGCCCCGCCAAAGCCCCGCCAAACCCACCTCGTCCTCTCTCAAACTTTAAAGACCACCATTTTCATTGCATCGTGACTCATGTGGCACCCGACCCTTGCCGCGGACCGAGGTTCGGCTCGGACCCGAGTGGTTTAGGTCACAGCGGCACTGCCGACTCGCCGTGTCGCAGGCCCTCGCGGCCTTCGTACACTCAGATGCAGACGCTCGTCCCTTCATGGACGTACCAGCAGGTCTGTACACTGTTAATTTTTTTAATTTCAAGTTCATTTTAAGACCAGTTAAACAATATGGAAAGAGTTTATTTAGCACCAAATCTGATAAAGACCAAATACACTCAGACACAGATATAACTAAATATAACTTTGTAAGTGTTGATTTAACACTGAAAGATTTACTGTGTACTTTTGACCCACTACTTTTCACAGCATTTTAATGTAAATCGTTCATGTGGAGGTATTCATTCTTCATTTCAGGGTGTGAATTTCAGGATGAAATAAGCAATGAGTATTAATTGTTCCGTTAACTCATCTCCTGTTGATGTACTGAACAGTGCACAGAATACAAAGAAAGCAAGATATCCTCCAATATTTCTTAATATGCACTTGGAATTCCCAGCTGCTGGCAGTCAGACAGACTCCGCAGCCTTGTAATCGTTGATAGCTCCATGATTTATAGGCCAGCTATATAGTTCTAAAAATGCCCACCCGGTGCCAAGGGTATTTTTGGTCAACACCCTTGGTATAACTTTCCAACCTTTCCAGCCGCCCTTGCTTTAATTTTCCGGGTTTTATTCGTTGTTGGAGTTTGTTTGTTGTTCGGACGGGAACAGGAAGGTGTGTGTGTGTGTGTGCAGTGTCACGGGAGGTAATGGTTGCGTGAACGATCAACGTCAGGGACAGCCAGGTGAAATATAGCAATTCTGCTAGGCCTGCTATGTCCAACCATCTCCTCATGTTTCATGTCTCATGTTGCAATGTTTAATGGCTCTGTGCTGTCTGTCTCGAAATAAAATGCATTAATTCAATCATATTGTATTTATTCAAATTAACCATGATGATGCTTTCCCGTTTATTATCAATAGCGTGGGCCACTGCCTAATGTGGGACACCTAAGTTCCAATGGCTCTGCCTCCTCCCTAAACTAATGAATGCCAGTGAAACTATATGGTAATGTATCCAACATTAAGTTCAACTGATCAACACTACACTTCACTGTCCCACATTATAGGAAGTTGCAATAAAAATGACCCACATTATGGCAGTCTACTCTATATCAGGGAGCATATATTACATATAATTAAATTGTATGCAGCTCACATTCCATTTTTGCGTGCACACACACACACACACATACAGATGCACACGCACACACACACACACACACACACACACACAGGCATACACACAATTACACACGCACACACACGCGCGCACACACACACACATGCGTACACAGGCACACATAAACACACACGCACACACAGGCACATACTGACACAAATACACAGGCACACAGACATTCATCCACACTCACATACACACGCACACGGACGGACGGAGGACACAAACGCGCGCGCACGCACACACACACACGCGCGCGGTTACCCCAAAATCCTCGATGGGGGCATGGGGCCATGTCAATTCGTTTAGATTTTTATATCTACCCAAACACGGTGAATCACGCCCCATCCCCCTATACTTCTCACGGTCATATAAAATCCAACTTAGGTCAGAGGGGATCCCGGGACCCTGAGTGGAGGAGGAGACCCTTGGAACCATCCCTGGGGGCGGTTCATGCCCCTGTATCGGGCTTATAAAGAGCCATGGAGAAGGTGCCTGGCTGTTAGCTGCAACCAACAGCGGTTACCTCAAGCGCATCTCCAGAGCACCACTGGTGAGTGTCAGGTCCATATCCTTTACATATCATTATGTAATAATCTTCGAGTAGCTTCTTTTGCAGTTTTATGGGCAATAAGACAAGTTGACCTAGACGTGTGTTCTTTTAAATCAAATCAGTCTTAAGTCTATGATGCATGGTAAGTCTGGCTCGTATATTGTTATTATAGTATTATTGTATTTTTTCGGCACTAATGTTCAAATCATTTCAGTGCATACAACGCAAATCTACGCACCGGGAGTTACAGGTGCATTTGGGGATTCAATGTCTGTTTTCGAGTTTTCAATTGCCGTTGAGAATGCTTGTATTTCTATCAAATAATTTACTTGTTAATCTCACAACCCACCTTGAATTAAATAAACATTGGAAACATGAAGTGATTGGGTGGACATTTTTGATTAGAGGTTTTTAAAGTACTCCGTAATCCTGAAATTGATTACTTTTGGAATGGTTAAAATAATCACAATAGATTCCAATCGTAATAATTGACCAAATGATTTATTGTGTTTTTATTTGTCCTTAACATGCCTGCGATTATATTATGAGTTGAATACCTGCAGTGTATAGCAAATTATTTGGTGGAAATAAAAAGTAATAAAAGCAATGCAAAGGTAACCCCTCCCATGTCCCAACCCCGTAGTTTTGATTACTTGATACTTTTATTCCATATACCCCGATAAATCTACGTTGAGCTTATATGTATGAATTTGTGTATGAAGCCCACGCTGTTGCTATCTGTGTTACCCAGTTCATGTGTAAAAACAGCACAAAATACATATCTGATTACAACAATAGCCCGTTACATACATAGAATATTACACCCCTTCCCGTGCAGCTGCGCCCGCCGTCAAGTGCGTGCGTATCGGACAACCCCACATTGGTAGGACAGTTGCGCTGAGGATGCCGGCCGAGGTGTAAACAGGTGGTCGCGCGGCACCAACATGACACGCATATGTACTTGAAAGGAACAGCCCGCAATGTCTCTGACAGAGGACGAGTTCCATACTGTGCCATCATTTGTGTCAACTGGTTCCCACAGAACCCAACCTCAGTACCACACATCTCATGAACTATATTTGCACGAATATAGGCCTAACATCACCACGTCTCCCCACAGCCCTAACCCGCCACCATGTGCGACGACGACGAGATCACCTGCTTGGTGTGCGACAACGGCTCCGGTCTGGTCAAGGCTGGCTTCGCCGGAGACGATGCGCCCCGCGCTGTGTTCCCATCCATCGTCGGCCGCCCCCGTCACCAGGTAAGGTCCAACGTTTAGACAGAGATTGTAAAAGTATAGGCCTACCCACAGCTTGCTTGCTGGACTAAAATTATATACGTGGTACACATATATTTGTTTCAAGTAAATGATATTCAAACATGGCATCCAACAACAGTCATTATGATAATGTGGTTGGCTAATAAAAGTATATAAAAACATATTCTTGACATCAAAGTCTCTACAGGGCTGCACCTAACGATTATTTTTTTTTTATAATTGACATTTTACTGACGGTTTATCAATGTATCTGTTATTTTCCCCTTACTTTGATTAACCTGATTATTAATCTAAAAACGTTTTGATGTTTCACTGACTCCAGTTATTGCAAATTGCACATTACCATTTCCATTATAGTATTCACAGAAGAGCCTATATTCTTCTGTGCTATCTTTATTGCTAGATTATTTTGATTGCTGTATTTATGCCGCTGTGGGGGCTTAACCGGGTTCAGTATTGAATTTGGGTGGGGCCATTATACTGGGAATGGAGCCTGGCATTGGGAGTAACATATATTAAACATGTTTGCGCACAGGACAGAGCAATCAATGAAACAATGAATTTCTGCCTATTGATTGATGAGCAAATTAGTTGCTGATTAATTTTAATATTCAATCATCGATTAACCGATTCATTGGTGCATCTATGGTCTCTGAAATCACGAGATGGGCAGAGTAGCCATAAAATGACGTAAAAGTATTGTTACCTCAGCAAAATGTTACTCAAGTAGGAGTAAAAAGTATTCCACCAAAAAGTTACTTAAGTCACGAAAGTACTGAGTAACCTTCAGTTTAAAAAAAAAGGAAATAAATTAGGACAAATTCTCTTTGCAAAATGTAATTGAATGTCCCTTGTTGATTAGCAGTCGCCGGAAATCCTCCCGCTTTTCATATACGCCTGGTAAAAGTAATAAATATTAGATAGATAGATAGATAGATAGATAGATGATACAGAGAGAGAGAGAGACCAAGAGACCAAGAGAGAGAGAGGCCGAGAGAGAGAGAGAGAGAGAGAGAGAGACCGCCGAGAGGGAGAGAGAGAGATATGACGTCAACATATGTGTCGCTAAAGGTGTCGCTAAAGGCCAAGTTAATGTAACGAGTAACGAATTGCTGACATCTCTTTAAAACTTTTTTTCACCTCAAATTTACTCAAGTAAAGTAGAAAGTAACTTTTGAAAGATGTACTGCAAAAGTAAAAAAGTACATGCACAAAATGTAACGGAGTAAATATAATGCGTTACTGTCCATCTCTGGAAGATTCCAACACAGTTCCATAGTTTTATGGGTCATACTCTACC
>OMKY01069696.1:3239-24034 GCA_900302395.1 Bregmaceros cantori | reverse complement strand
GGTTGGCAAGATATGGGGTCGATGCCCCCACCTTTTCCCCCCAAACCTGCTTCATCTGGACACGCCCATAGTGAGGCGGATGGTCACTGCATCGTTCAACGATTTTAGTGCACTTCGCTCAAGGAGATGCTTTAACTGTTGCTGATCTTTGTTTTTATCATCCCTACATAAATGCACGATTAACTACTTTTTTCATATAAAGTTCAAAACTTCCTTTTGGTTTTATAAAATACAGTTCTGAAACCTTTTTCTTTTTGTTCATTGCATCCACTTTCATGTGAAGACGGCACACCACAAAAATATTTCAATAGTCTAGGGTGATCACTGAGTTGGTTAAAAAAAAGAACAAAATGTAATGCAATTAGTTTTATAGGGTATATCCATGGTGATTAAAAAAAAAGTTAAAATCGCCTTAAGAAGGCTTAGGACTCTAAGGGGGGTGTTTCTTGGAAGCCATCATGGCTGAATTTGCAATTTTTTTTTAATTTTCTAGAGGAATGGTCAAAAATACTACCAAAATTGAGACCCTTATTGGACGCTATAGGAAGTGGTGAGCAGTCGTTATTTCTGGTAAGGATTTCAAAATATTGATTCCTTTTTTTTGTCAGGCTGCCCGAATGTATGAACCTGCCTACTTTTTAAGCAGTTGTTGCACATCTTTAATACATTCTATGAACTTGCTTCAACTTTTCAAATATCATTGTCTGCTATGTTACATAGATTCATTTGGAATTGCTGATCAAGCAGCTAATGATTTCTAAAAGCAAGTCTTCAAAGGGGCCCAAACTTTGTCATACCACTGTAAACTAAAATATTGGCTAACATGTGTCATTTTCAATCCAATTTTTGAGTGAATGAATGTTGATCGTACTATTGTGTTCTATGTTGTAGATCAGTGCGGTGCGTCTCCCTAGGGAGCCCAGCAATCCGGAACGCCTGAAGGGTTTTGGCTACGCAGAGTTTGACGACGTTGAATCACTGCTCCAGGCGCTCAGCCTCAACGAGGAGGTGAGCCATTAAATCATTACTTTCAAACTCTGCAAGTGGCATGCCCGTCCTGTGGCACAGTTGGTTAGATCACTGCATCCAGCACATATACGATCTTGTACCTGTGTCGACAATTTCCAGCCCAAAAATCACCTTGAGTCGCTAAATCCTAGAGGCAGAAAATCAACCAATCTTGCAACACTGGTGGCAGTACATGACCCAGGTTCAAAGACGACTGTTTATTAGCGGATGCGTAACGGTTTATTCATCTGATATGGGAAGGTGTATCGGACGCTTGATGGTCCGCGACTACTCGCGGACCTTCGCAAAGCCCCAGGGGAACCCCTTATTTTACTGTCTTCTTTTTGCCCATAAAACGCATAACTAAACCAGAAAAATCCAAAATGTTCTAAAACGGACAAAA
Source organism: Bregmaceros cantori (assembly GCA_900302395.1). Classification (NCBI taxonomy): domain Eukaryota; kingdom Metazoa; phylum Chordata; class Actinopteri; order Gadiformes; family Bregmacerotidae; genus Bregmaceros; species Bregmaceros cantori. The sequence goes on along the minus strand of OMKY01069696.1, from coordinate 22,623 downwards.
GCTGTTTTTACGATTTTCTAAAAATTATTTTATTATCACGATCTGATAATGAGTACAAAAGATTGATCTTTCATCTCTATGCTAGACATGGGTGGTGAATAATAATGCAGCCGCAGCCAAAAGCATGAAGTCGTCATGTCTGAATGTTAAAGTTCAGAATCTGAATTTTTCTTTGCCATTTGCACCTCCTGTCCACATAACGTTTTGGGTACCCCAAACCGTAATTTGAAAAACTGCTTTCAAGGTGATCGTTATCGCTTTGTTGCTTGTGTGGACGTGAGGTGAGAATGCCTTTTGTTTACGTGTGGAACACAGCCACTTGGCCACAAACAGTTGCCAGTGTCAAGCAAAAAAGCGATGCAACTCGTGTTGCTGTTTGTAAATATTTTCTTATTTTTTTTATTTTACAGCCATTTCGTCTATTAGATTTTTTTGCTGCTGTCTAACGGAGTTCACACTGTGTGTGTGTGTGTGTGCTGCAGCTGTGCTTCTATCCACGGAGAATCCCCACATGTCGCCAAACAATAAAGTTATAGTTTATGAAATAACACGCTGAACAGTAGATGGAGAGAGTGTGCATGCATCCTTGCTTCTTCTAGCATCATTTACAACTGGCATTTCATTCACACGGATTTACATATCCACTCCGTGTGGACGCACATTTTTAAAATCCATATACTTTTTTTTTTGTGGTCAACTTTTTTATTTGACAATTCAGTTTAAACCACATATCACAAGTATTTCTTTTTCTCAAAACAAATAGAAAGAGACATAAAATAAAACAAAAAAGGAAACTAACTATATACCCACATACCCTTCTTTAGTTCCCTTCTTTAGAATTACATCATGAAAATACGATTACTACCATTTTCTGTTGCTCAGGTCATGAGGAGGCAACCATCTCTGGACTAAGTACCTTCTTAGCCGCAGTCAGGCCACATGATAATATTCTTTTTTGTTTCGATATATCCAGCTGGTTATCGAAATCATTGAGGAGAATGAGTGTTGGGCTCATTGGTGTAAACACATCTAGAATATTCGAAAAAATACCCGTTACCCTTTGCCAGAAATCTTTGACCTGTGGACACTCCTACACCATATGCAGATAAGTACCCAAAGTGCCAAGCTGGCACATATCACAGTTTGGTGAAAGTACTCTCTTCAAACGATGCCTGACTATCGGAGTGTAATACATCCAAAGGCATAATTTAAAATGGATCAATTGATGATTTGGGTTTCGTGAACTCCACTCTTCCATGATATACCCTCCTCATCAATGCCCAAGTCGCCATGCTGTGTACAAAGCGAGATTTTCATGTTTCCCCACTAAATTACAATAGGTTGTAGACACAAATCTTTTCCCTCTGGGGGAAACTGAATCCATAAAGTCAGTAAAAGGATGGGTAGAGATCTTGTTTTTAAGTGGTACTCTGTCTGCCATCAATGTTGACCTTATTTGTAAATACAAATAAAAGGTTGTACCTGATATATTGTACCCTGCACAGAGTTGTTAAACTCAGTAGCCCCTGGTTGTCATATAGGCTCCTGAGATCAGTAATACCTTTCACGATCCATGGTGTGTAACAGATTGTTTTCCCGTCAATCAATATGTTCATAATGTTCCATATAGGAGTATCAAAGTGCCATTTGCAGTTCCATCTCTTCAGCTTCTCCATAGCTTTGCAGTGTTTTATTACATTTGCAATAATGGGACGAAATTGTTGTTGACAATATTTGTCTTTTAAACCAGTAAATAAGATACTTTCCAGATTCCTTGGATGGACCAATTTCTCCTAGTGTTTTCCATGTTGCAGTGGAATCCATATTAAAACACTCCACCACTGGTCGTAATTGAAATGCCTGATGATAAGCTTGGAAATTGGGAAGTCCGAGACCACCACAATGTTTTGTTCTTTGCAACGTAGAACATTTCTATTTAGGTCGCCGCCCGTTCCAAATGTATCTTCTTACGATTCTATCCAATTTAGTCCACACCAAAAATCCATATACGTTTTTAATGATTAATTCACTGTTCCATAAGAATGTTTACGGACTGCAAGCCTAAATCCTTAACCACGCCCCGGGCCACTCGCACTTCCGCATATGACGCAGTCGTGATGACCGCGGCAGTTTTCCGTCCCCGAAATAGCATTGTAACATGTAATCCCCTACCCTAAACCTAACCCGAACCCCTACCCTAAACCTAACCCCTACCCTGAACCTAACCCCTAATCCTAACGCCTACCCTAAACCTAACCCCTAATCCTAACTGTAACAGTAATTTAAAAAGTGCAATTGCGGCTTTAAAATAAAGGCGCAAAGAAGGAAGCGGCAAGAGGAATCGAACCCACAACGCTGGCGTGAAGGACGAGTAATATCCAACTACGCTATAGTGGCTGATGCTCAACTCGGTAGCAGACAGCCTTAAGTCGCTGTTGACTACGCGTTGGCTGGCGATGGACGGAGTGTGTGACGCGAGTGAAGCGTCGTAGCGAAGCGCGGTCGCATCGGGGCGTGGTTATGGAATTAGGCTTGCAGTCCGTAAAAATGTGTTCCGTAACCATTTTTATGATCCCACAAATGTGGGATCATTAAAAAGTTGTATGGTATTACAGAAAGTCTTGGATACTTGCCTGTAACTCTTTGAATCATCATTTGAAGTCATCTTGTTGTCAACCTTGGTCTCCTCTTGTCTCTTCCAGAACCTGGGGAACCGAAGGATCAGAGTGGACATTGCAGACCAATCCAATGATAAGGGTATTTACATATCACTTTGTTTTGCTCAGTAGACTGAACGCTCGGCTTGGGCAATATTAAATTGTTCATCCTAGAGCTGCAACTTTTATTTGAATAGTCGCGATCAGAAAAGACCACTTTCAAGTTATATGTATAGTGTGTGTGTGTGTGTGTGTATATTAAAGCTGTAACGATTATCCAAACTAATAGAGTACTCTGATCGAATCAAATGCCTGAATATTCTTTTTGTGTTTAATATTATTATAAAATAGAAATTTATACTTTTATATTGAAACACTATTTTGCACAAAGATTTTACTGTTTCTTGTGAGCAAAAAAAGTACCCAAGAGGCGAAATAAAAGTGTTTAATGAAAAAGTTAATTACATGGACATCCATTATTCAATGAAATGTCTTATTTTCTTTTGCATATTCATGATTGCTACTTGGCTCTGATTTTTTTTTCCCAAATAATCGATATGAATCCAAACATGTTAGAATAATCTATTACTAAATTATTTGATAGTTGCAGCGCATGTGTATATGTGTATACATGTATATGGTGAGATTGTTATCCACTTTTTTTTTCCAACATTGAACACCCCTAATCCTTACCAAAAATATTTTTCCATTTCAGTATCCATCTCTGATCTTTTGTGGAATATATTCATGGTATTCAACTTCACATTTTTTTGGAAACCACTGAATAGTGCCACCATCAGCCTTTTTTCATTATTAATCTAACGTGAAAATGTATTACATATGTCTATTTGTAGCCCCGCACCCCTTTATGAACAAGGCAAAAACCACAACAACAAAACAATATATCGCAATGGTGGAAAAGGAACAGTTTTTACTTTGGAGCAAAACAGTGCAGCCCTAGCATGAATGTATTGAAATACTCCTCAATCCAGTGATTACTGTATTACAACCCACCAAGTTTACCGTGGCCGAGCTCAGAGATAGAGCTCATTCATACTGATAACTGCAAGGCTGTACACTCATCTGAACCTTGTAGATGTTTAAGATGTGCCAACTTGGTGTAAACGACGCGTCCTGTGTTTGATCCATAGAAAGGGACAACGGGCCCATGGGTGGCCGGGACCGTGGGCGTGGCATGGCAGACTTCGGTCCGGACAAGACAGACACTGACTGGAGAGCTCGCCCAGTAGCAGACGACGATGGACCTCCCAAGAGGGATGATGGATTCGGAGAGCGTGAGTTCTCTTTGACCCTACTACGTTAACCTCTGAAGTTCTTGTTCCAGATGATTTTTCTTTTTGCTGTTTTTTTTTTCTTGAAATTTAAAGCATTTTAGTTGATATACTCTTAAGTATGGATGCAACGATCTGATCACATGATCGGAGATCCACGCCGATCTGGCTTATCTCGGTGGATCGGCCGATCGCTTCTTCTCCCGATCCGATACTTTTAAAAATTATTATTATTCATTATTTATAACGCGCTGTGAAATTTGTTGAAATGGTGAGTTTTTAAACTTGTTTTTTGTTCAGTGTCACTGCGGAGGGAGTGATGTCGGAGTTCATGGGTTAGGAGGAAGCGCCTAGTTGAGCACACTTATAAACAATCATGAGACGCCTCGTCTCCCACTGCAAAATGCAGTGGTTGCAAAGCCAATGTCTCTCGCGGTGGCCAGAAAGCATGGCTTAACACTCCAAACATAATTCGCAATTTGAACAGGCACAGTGAGCAATACAAGGAGTATTATGGTGCCGCCGAGGACCTGACTGAACTTAAAACATGTTTGATATTCTCCTGATCTGATCTGGAGGTGCTCGGGGGTGTTAACCGCTTCTCGTGGACCGGCGTACACTACACAACATGCATCGCAAAGTGTACGCCCGGCTTTAAGCGGATAGATGCAGGTAAAACCCGATAAGTATGGCTCCTAATCGATGCAGTGGTTTTGGTCACTGGAATAATGGCACTTTAAAAATATTATTGAAAAGGCAGCAGTTGACAATAATGGCCTTGTGGCAATTCTACATTTTTGGTTACATTTTATACTAATTTATTTTATCCTCACTTTAATACATTTCAAATGTAGGTGGTTATTTACCAAATTTTTCAATACATTTTACACTAATTTACTTGAATATTTGTTTTGTTAAATTTCTTTGTGAACATTATTAATTTTTATAATTCCTCTTAAAGTGGACCAACATTTTTTTAACTAAGTCATTGATTCATAACATGTTTTTTCCTTGTTTCTGGAATTAAGTGTTGCCAACAATGCCGTGTGAAGTTTAGTCAGTTTATACGATCTGTTTGGGAGGAGGTGAAAGTGATCGGCTGATCCCCGATACAACTAGATAAACCAGATCGGTGATTGGATCACACTCCTAATTACTACTACTGATATTACTTTAAACGGCACCAATCTGCACAGGGTGCAGAGTTTTAATGTCATATCTGTACTGTATCCCACACTCCATGCCATGACCAAGATTGCCTTTTCCACTCTGCCACAGGCTCACGAGAACGCGGATTCGATTCGGATCGCTACAGCAGAGATGGTCCACGTCGTGACGACCGTTATGAGGGAGGGAGAGACCGCTACGACGGGGGCAGAGACCGCTACGACGGGGGCGGGGGAAGAGATCGCTACGGTGGAGGCAGGGATCGCTATGACGACAGAGACCGTAGAGACTTCGACCGTGGTGGTAAGCATCCTTGTGCTTGAGGTTAGTGCTGTCAAAATAGGATTCAAAATATAGTAGTTATAAACGGACTATAATACACAAAGAAAATGAACACGTTTATTTTCCAGTTTCACACATTAGTGGAATATTTCTAATAAATAATCATATTTATAATTTTGTGGCTACAAATATTTGTATCCACAATTATAAATATGATTATGTTAATAATAAATGTTTTCAAATGGAATAAAGCATTTGAGGGGCCGTCCAGAGAGCTGGTAAGGTCAGCTGCGACGTCAAGTGGTCGCGTCCACACCCTAGTGGGGAAAAAATGTTTGCAGACTACGCCGGCAGCCCAATGTAATACACAAGCAAATGGCCAGAGTTTACAGTTGGCTGCGACTGCTGCGGATGTGTCGCATTCGTTTGTGTGTGTGACCTGTCATGCAGGTGGGATTTTGAACACTGAATAAGAGTGCAGGCAAACCCTCGGTTGTTATGCGTTATCCTTGAAAGTAGAGATGCACGATAATTATCGGTACCCGATAGGGATGAAAGTGGGGGGGGCAAGAGGGATGGATGGGATCCTGTGAATGGTTAACAAACGTGCCACCTTCAACAGGGGTTTCGCCAGCAGGTCAAAAAAAAGGTCGGTTCCATCTGGATGACAGGCGGGTTCTGGTAAAAAAAAAAAAAAATGACGGCCATAAAAAAAGTTCCGTCGGGCCTCCATTGTGTCAGCCCAAGGTGGCGCTATAGGGGACAAATACTCCTTTGATGCTGGTTTGGCTGGCTCTTTTCAACTCCATTCAGGCGCCATAAAACAAAACACCAAACCAAGGGCGTTGTCAATGGTGATGTGGTTAGATCACAGCGTGCGGGCTCTGTTGCAGAAAGTTGCGGCGCCAGCCATCACATGGTGCTCTGGGACAGCATACATTTGAAAGATTGTGCATGATCATTTGCAGATCAATATTAAATTGAACATTTTAAAAGTAAAAATATAATTTAAAATGCAGAAGAAAAATGTACTCGACTCTAATATTGAGGGTTTTTATTTTTTTTCAGGCTTCGATTCGCGTGGGGGAGGTGGCCGGCGAGCATTCGGCAGTGGTTACCGGCGCGATGATGACTTTCGGGGCAGCAGTGACCGGTACGGTGACCGGGACCGGGACGGAGGCTACGACAGACGTGATGACCGGCAGGAAGACAGAGGTGAGGCACTTTAACTTTAAAAATTTAGGCAATTCTTAACATTAAAATGCATTTCTTTTTTTACTGCTATTGCTCATTCGTGTGAAAATAAAATGTGGAAAGATTGCATGAATAAACATACATTTAAAAATGCATCAATAATCGTTTCATAATCAGATTGTTCCCTCAGAATCGTAATCGAATCATGAGGTGACCATGATTCCCACCCGTAACAATCAATAATTTAAAACCATCAAATTAAAACAAATATACATTAATAAATTGTTAAAAAGAAAATAGTATCTATGTGCACTTGATTTCAGTGATTTTATATAGCAGTTGATTTATTAACTTAAACATATTTGAAGTTATGCTTTGCCCACATCAATACATCAAAGGAGAATGCAAAAGCATAGGCTTTATTCACTCAAAACTCCAATGAAGATGATGTGCATTATTGCACATCTCATTACTCGGACACTGTCTCATGGAAGGAATGTGCACTTTAAGCTGTTTACTGTTTTTTTTATGTTAAAAAGATGTTATCCCTGTGCACTTGAAATTGATTTCATATATTTTGTTTTAATAAACAAGAGAAACGTATGTTTATTTTTGTCACATACCCATACATGCAGTATTTGCAGTGTTTTGCACTGCTGTTTGCACTGTTTTGGTTTACACTTGTTCAAGAGCACCGTTTACAATATTATGCACTTGTGGCTTAAAAGTTGAAAGTGGTTATCATTTTGTTTTTTTTGTGTTGATTTATTGAATAACCAACTAAATGTGTATTATTCAAAATAAATGCACCTAATTCAGTTGGCTAGGTATTATCAAGAGTAAAACCCTATACAACAGTATCAGTATCAGCAGATATCTGGATCGGAGTACGAATAAATATTGGATCGGGATACCTCTAGATTCAAGTCATTACAATCAATAGAATATCCATCCTTCTGTCATTGGGATTTAATTAACATGTATTAATACTGTATTTATTTAAGGAATCGGCACATTATAAATGTGATTTGGGAATTAATATGAACGACTTGTTTCTGAATTACACATTGCTTCATGGCGGAGTTGGCCTTTGCTGCTAAAACATATTTGTCGCTTGTCGTCTTCCCAACTTTTCCACAGTTGGAATAAGTTTGGCGGTCTTCATGCATCGTGTTGGACTACGATCGCGCTGGACTATCATCACAATCTTTTTTTAGCACCCAGTTGGAAGTCTCAGGATGGCGCTGCGGTGTTGCCTAATGCCTACGGCACTAGCAATCGTAACACCGGCAGAGAAGGAGCCCGGCCGGAGCAGTCTACGCGTCAACCACAAATGCCGTCCGAAGTCGTCCTCCATGCACCAGTCCACTGCTCACCCCATCCACCCCCGAGCTCGACTCGGGCGTGGTTGGAAAGAGGGTCGAGAGCAGCAGAGAGTGGACCGGTGCACAGAGGACGGCCCTGGACACAATTTCGCAAAGTTGACCAAATCCTTTGCGATTGACCATCGGTTAATCAATTAATCATGCTCATTCCTAATGGAAATAGAAAGATATTGGAAGATCAAATCAAGTTTCAGAGCGTGATCTTCACACCCCTGTCTTTTTTTTTTTTTTTCTCACAGCGCCTCAACAGAGGCCCCGGCTGAACCTGAAGCCCCGCAGTGTACCAAAAGAGGAAGAGCAGGGCAGTTCTGCTCCCGTGGCGCCGCCAAGCTCAGCCAGCCGGGCCTCATCCATTTTCGGAGCGGCCAAGCCTGTGGACACTGCGGCCAAAGAGCGTGAGGTCGAGGAACGGCTGAAGAAGGAGCAGGAGAGGCAGCTGGCCCGGCAACTTGATGACGATAAGGGCGGACGAGGCCTCGACAGGAAGACTCGCGATAGAGACCGGTAAGGATTCGCCGGCAGTGTTAATGCCGCAGTATGCAACTTGAAGCATGAAGCAGAGGTGAGGACTTGAGTCACATTACTTGGACTCGAGTCGCAAAAATTACTACTTGCTGCTTGACGACTCCCGTCTGTCCAAAGACTTGGACTTGAATTGGACTTCAACGTCAATGAATTGAGAATTTAGTTGACTTGTGCCATTTTACTGGAAAGACTCGAGAAATCAACAAGTCAACCCAATTTTAAAATGTATTTAATGTATTTTTATTATATGCGCACGTAAGATTAGTCAAATTGTGCATTCTTGTATGCTCGTGAATTCCTTCTCATAGCCCCACCCTCTTCGAAAGCGATTGCCTTCCAGGACGAGAGTCGCGCTTCGCCCTGGCCTACAGCGGGTCGTTGCGATATCTCCACACAAAACAAAAATGACGCTTGATTTGGCTGAAGTGTAAAAAGTAGTATATAGAGTAATATTTTATTTTCATTTTCATTTGCAACGAAAAAAAACAGTCTGCCGTCTGAAGTTATCAGTCCATTTGTCAAACATTAAATCTGATTTGAATGCCATAAGACATTCTTAAACGTTCATAATAAATATGAAAATATTATATGTAACGCAGGTTGATTGAATCATAGATATGTTGATTAATAGATCATACTTATTATGACTAATCTGGCCATTACTAAATAGATATATAGGCTATATATTTATTGATATAGACATAGAGATATATATCTATCGTAATAAATAGGTACTATTCTGCATAAAATTGCAACACGTGGCCAGTTCAACGTTTGGCCACATAATTTGTGTATTGGTCAACTAATTGGTTAAATACTTTTCCTTTAAAGTTGAGGTGACGCCATTTGTGTATGAAATTGTCAAAAATATATTTCGCATATCAATTAGGGATGGGCATTCGGTTAAAATTTCTTGGTCGACCAAGTGAATAACGTGCAATTGGTTAACGATCAATTGAGTAACCAAAGTTTTTTTTTTTTTTTTTTTTTTTTTTTGAGCAGTCGAGTGCGACTATGAGAGGTCTGGCTGTGTGTGCACGCCATGCACACAGCGTGAACGGAGAGTGTTGTCTGAGTGATGGCAGTTTCTACACTCTCCATTTTGGATCAAACTGTTCAATGTATTTAAATGATACAAGTAATTTCAAATCAGTAGAATACCCATCCATCTCTGTCAGTAGGTTTCTATTAATATATTAATGCTATACTTTAGTTAAGCAATGGGCACATTATTAATGTGATTTGGAAATATTTGCCATTGTTTTTGCACCCAACTCCTCAAATAAGTATGAACGAAAGGGGGGGGGGTGGAAAGGGGGTCGACAGCAGCAGTGGAGTGGGGCGCCCTAATTAATGAATGCGGAGACCCCGGTTCGTTAAAAATAGAAAACATTGAATTAACGACATAATCAAATGTATTATGTTGAAACTGTGGGTTGGTTCGACTGAGTTCGGTAGGTGATTGGAGTGGATGCAGCAAATTGTTTGAATCTATTTCATAGATGTGTAACACACACTCGTACAGACATTATTCCATGATGGGGCATCATTTTGGCAGAACCATAATGTACAGACAAACGGCGAGTTCTTGTGTGACAAACCAAAAAATGTGCACGTACATACATGCGCGTGCAATATTTCCACATTGTATGTGCAATATTATCGAGTTTTAGGCATTGGGTGACACTGGTGGACGCAGTTCCACACTAGTTCTGTACTGTCCTATTATACCAGAAAGACTAAGAAGACCGGCATGACGTCATGTTGGGAGGGATTTCAATATAGAGTTCTGGGAGGACCTCAGAATGCCCACTTTAGGCAAATATTGTAAAGCGACCACAAAACGCCCTGAATAGACTTTAAATGGTCTACTACGACTCTCCATGCGGAGTATAAACAAAGAAAGCCTTTTAAAATATTTCTTTTTATGTCACTTCAACTTGAAGAAAATCCCCAAAATATTCACAGCGAAAAAATCAATCACATCAACTTGAAAGTTAATTTTGGTTCACACTAGCAAACAAATTTCTTACAATTGAGTTAATTACTCAACTCATTACAATTATCTATATGCTAATATGTTATGTATTTTATGTTTTTCTTCATATTCATGTATTTTTTTAATCAATAAAACGTGAAAAGTATGAATTATTAAGTAATATCAAATTTGTGGAGATCAACAGGTGGTGGTGTCAGCCAAAACTGCTGAAAATAACAATGATTAAATTCCTTGGCTATTATCGATTATTGCGTTAGTTGTCGATTTAATAATCATCATAGATTAGTTGACAAATCGTTGCATCCCCAATTGGTGGCAAAATGTGATGCCGTGGTGGCAATTAAGTGGTGTCCCAATTCCTAGACAGAAAAAAAACCCTTGCCACCTGAAAATGAGATAAAACCTATGGGTGAAAATACCAAGGGCTTGGGCGAAGACACCGTTTGGGACGCCGCCTAAACAACGTCCATTTTTGTACTCCAACAAGGAACTATACGTATGCAACTTGTTATTTACACGCCATGGCTTCAAAAGACTCAAAACATTTAATTGACTTGGACCTGGCTTGAGGTCTACTCTACTTGGACTTGACTTGAATCGGACGTGACCTGCAGTGACTTAGACTTGAATTAGACTTGAAGCACTAGGACTCGACGCTTGAATTTACTTGCAACCTAGTGACTTGGTTACAACTCTGGCATGAAGTGACTTTTGAAATTCTGCATCGCTTTTATAACTGGGTTCTTTTAAATTATTTTTTGGGCGCAAACGCCGTTTTTTCACCCCAAGGATTATCCAGGCCTTCAGTGCATAATTGGGAAACTGTTTAACCCGAATTCAAGCTCTGCTGTTTTGCCTGCGCAGAGGATTCATTCAGAGGTTGCGTTCAGATTGCAGGCCTTGTTGCGTAGTTCCAGTCATGTGACTTCTGCCTTCTATTGTGAACATTGGTCTAGCCCATAAATGTCATGTGACCACCAGGCAACAATGAGCCGCCTAGAATGCATATCCAACTAGAGGCACTAGGAGAGTGCAAACCTTACCAAGGCCATAGGAGCAATTAAATTACTGTCAACATAGGTAATGCTTATACTAACTGAAGGATTTTGTCAATAATCCTTCAATGTACCGTATTTTCCGGACCAATGAGCGCACCTCTCTAAAAGCCGCACCCCCGTCATTTTTAAGAAAACATGGAAAAAAGTTATATAAGCCGCACCGGCCTAAAAGCCGCGGCCATTTACTAATATTAATATTCCGTTTAAATTAATAGAACTGAACTGATCAGTCTCCGAACGGAGCCCGAAAACAACGCCGCTTGTCATAACTACGCCAAACAAAACAGATCGGTTATTGATTGCTTTACTCGAGTACAATCAAAACCATAGTTAGATCGATGGATAGATCGATAGATAGATTTATTAGATAGAATATTTATCATCATTGTCACAGTCACCACAACAACGAAAGTGACACCCTTCATGCAGCCAAAACAGGCAAACAGCGGAACACTAACACAATCATAGAAACAATAAAATAATTAAAATGCTACATAAAGACATACCAGTTATGTGGCGAGTTTGGTGTTGTTCTGTTGCGCTAATATTCACCCCGGCTCTCTGCTCGCATAATGCTCACCCCGGGTGATGTCGATATGTCGTTTATGTTGATTATGTTTGTTTTCTATGATGATCCATGAGGGATTTGTAAAAATAAAAAATAACTGTTGTAAAACTCTCAGTGTCACACACTCCATGCGCCGTGCCGTCTAACTTCCGCTTCCGGTGCAAAGTTTCCCAGGACACGCCTACCCTATAGCTCTGACCTGGAGGCAGGCACGTAGCCTTTGGCGGCCATCTTGGAAAGGCCCGGCTTGTGACTTCCAGCTGTGTTTTTTTTTTTTTATATATACTAACGCGCCGGTGGAAAAAAAAACAGAATAGCCGCACCGCCTCATAAGCCGCATAGTCCAAAGTGATGGAAAAAAGTAGCGGCTTATAGTCCGAAAAATATGGTATTCTTCCTTGGGTCAATACCCACCTTTGGTAGAGGTTACATGTTAACCAGTCCATAACTTAACATAACACACAACTTCCTTAGTAGGGGTAATGAAATTCCACACTTTTGTGCATGCAGCTTTCGTCGAGGAGTTGTGTCTGGAAATAGTGATGATTCGATGGCTTTTATATATTTTTTTCAGTCTCTCTACAAAGTTCCAGAACGAACAAAATACAATGGGTTTATATAATGGCTACACAAAATTATAAACTAAAAATCGAACTACAGGGTTTGTCCAGATTCCGATCGAATTCTGAGCCAGATAGATGCCGTTCCAGACTTTGCATATTGATGAATGATAATAACTAGTGTCTGTTGTTCAGGGACCCCAGCTGGCGGACAGAGGAACCGGCAGCCGAGCGTTCTCGCACAGGTAGCGAGTCGTCGCAGCCTGGAAGTACTTCAGCGAGAGGTGGGTTCGCACCAAACCACCTAGACCACATTTAGACAGAGGAAGACTTTGTGTGTGTGTGTGTGTATACATCATATGTATTCTCTTTCGGACACTCTAAGGTCACAGTGCTGTGACGTGCTTAATCTGTTAATCCTACTGTAAAATGTGTGCCATTGAAACATCCGTCCTTTTCTGGAAGTTTTTGATGTTATTGGAATGGCGGCTCAATGTGTAACTCATACTGACGTATTTCTTTTCCATTTTTAATTGTCCACAGGATCTCGGCGTCGGGAAAGTGAGCGCTCCGACAGTGGCGATGGATTAGGCGGCGAAGACTCCTCTCCCAGCACCTCGCCGCGCCCTCCCTCCGCTGGCTCAGGGCCATCCTCCAAGGAGCCCCTGAAGGTGATGCCGGCACCACCTCCCAAGGAGAATGCCTGGGCCAAGCGCAGCGCCGGGGGCTCTGAGGGAGACCCACGCTCCCCAGTCTCCCCACACAGCACGGCCCCTCCCAAGCTCAGGTATGTACTTTGTCTACAAGGGACATGCCCAACACTAATAATTAAAATAATGCTGGCGTAAACTTGGGAACTAATCATAGACTGTATATAAATATGGACGTCACGGTACAGCCAGTGGTTGAAGGTTACTTCATTTGTCTGGACTCAGAAAAAATTTTGAAATTTTTAGCAGCCTGTTTTAACCTATTTAACGTGTGGACCAAATTCCCATTTTAATTTGTGTTGCTGGTATGCCCCGTCTTAATTGTGTGAAGGGAGGTCATAGTTGTTCAAACGCGCCAGATTTGATGTTCTTTAATTTCGCGGGTTGTGAGGGGTGTGGCCAGCGAGCGCTATCATTAGCTTTTGGCAGTGGGTACAGTGACTGGTACACCGGGAATAATTTGTCTCTCCTGCAATCTTTGTAAGTACATTTTTCAACAGGCTATATTTTGGCCCTGTATGGAAGGGCTTGTGTAGAGAACTATGCCTAATGATGTCATAATATTAACAAATAACCGGGCTAGCCTTGCCAGCATCCCCGACTACATTACATTACACCGCCGGCGGGCGTTGCATGCTAACGGACAGGAAGACTGAACAGGATAGCATAATTCTGTTTGTCAGACAGTAGGAGCATAGAAGTTAACGATCCTCGGTTTCCATCAAGTCAACTTTGTCTTTACATATATATTTTTTCATGTTCTTCAGCTCCACACATCCATCTGATGAACGGGGATCTGGGAAGGGTAAGTGTCTCCGATCTCTGACTCTGGTGTGTGCTTCTCTGCTCTGCAGCACGTGTAAAACTTTCAAGCATCAGGAGCCCTGGGTGATTTAATTCCGTAAACATTCCGCATTGTGTGAAACACATACATCATACCCGGAGCCACACCCCTGCCTGCCTATCCCGCTTACTACCATTGTGCACGAAGAAGGTGCGGTCCTCAACAAAACCGAAGTGGCAGTGGATTTGCAGTGGAAGAGTTCATGTGCCCAGTTTGTGTGCGTTGCCATGCATCTGCTGCGTTTTGTGTGCCCCAAAAAGCGCTCACTCCTCGCTCCGCCCGTTCCTTGCCGTTCTCTAAGAGCTCTGTAGTCGCTCGCCTCCAACATGCCCACCCCCTCCCCTCGCTGACAGTCGCACCCTCACCCCAATCTGTCTGCCCTATCCCCGCAGACGAGAATAAGGCTGACGCAGGGCGTCGGGACCGCGGCCCCCCGCGTGGCCGTGGGGGTCCCGCGGGACCCGAAGCTGGGCGGGGCCGTGGAGAGGCCAACAGAGACCGACGAAGAGAGGCCGACAGGTTAGCTCCTCCCTCCAAACCACAGCAACTCTAGTTTGGTTGTGAGTGAGAGGTTTGAGTGATTTATTTTTTTTAGTAGCTAGCCAACAACAGGGTTCTACTCACTGGGCCGACATGGAGATTGTTCATGGTTCTGAACATCCGACACAGTGCAAAGTGGGCAGCCAAAGACCCGACAACAACTGGCAAAAGATCCAACGAAAGGACAGTTTAACGGTGATCCTTTGACTAAGCCATGTTAATTAAGGTTAGCCAAATGGACATGTAGCACGGATTGAATTTGGGAGGCATTCAAGTGTATTCTTAGGGGGTCATTATGCTATTCCTTGAAGTTTAATCCTCAACTAAAATCCTCCCGACACATCCAAACATTAATCAGTCGACTATTTCCTGCACTTAGGACAGCAATATCAAATAGCTTATTCTTGGTCCTTCCTGATGCGGACGCAGCTGTATGTGTATATGTAGATGTTTTTTTTTTTTTGCACGAGCGAAATTGGGAAAGTCTTTCCGTTGTTTGACTCATTCAAACTTCTCTGTAATTAAATCGTTCAATTAAGTCCTGAGTATATGGTCAAATGTGGAAAATAGTGTAAATGTATAATTGCAGTGTGAAATTACCAGTGGCTGTTGCATCTAATTTTAACGGACCAGCTGTCATTGGCACTCCTTCGGCAGTATCGAAGCCATATATATGGCTTAACTTGTCTGACTTTTTGGAACCACTTGCAGATCTCGCATCTTCAGAACCTTGTATGCCAGCAAATCTGAATGTCGGCTCATGTAACGTTGAACCACTGCTATAGCTCCTAGCTGACATTCAATATGTCAATCATGATGCATCTGTGTTGATGTGTGGCACTCAGAAAAGTCTTCATGTTGACCATAGTTGGAAATCGGAACCCACCCTCTCCCACATCATCCTGTAGCTGGTAGCTTTTGGGCGCATGTGTGTGGAATCTTTAGACGCCCAGACAAGTAGGAGAAGCGACGGAGTTGTCGAGGTTAACTTTTAGTTTTGGTTCTGATTTTATAGAAAGGATATCAGAAGAGACCGAGACTCCAGACCTGCTCCAGAGCCAAAGAAATACGAGGAGACTCCAACCCCAGTGAGTCCTCAGATGAGTGACGTTAAAAGGGAACTGGGTCCCTGCGGTGCTAGACATTAATATATATATATATTGGGAAATAGGACTGCACGTCTGAGGGATATCGACTCTTTCAGTGCCAAGGAACTTCCACAAGTACATGCTTGCTGAGATGTCAATACATATTTTTCAAATATTTTCTCCCTTGGAAAGATGCTGTTGGACAAATTCACATACAAAAACTGAATGCGTTCATCATGTCCCGTCCGACCAATAGAACTTGCACATCATGTTCTTCTTGAACAAAGGGATGTCTGCACCAGAGAACTGTTCCGGTCAGGCTGATGAAAATGGTAAAAAAATGACGTGCTGCATCGGGTGTCTGCTCTGGGCAGGTCAGAACACCCAGTGTGTGGGTCTAATATGCGGTTCACAAAACGAATGAAAACATTAGTTTGTTGTTCGCTCTCATCCAGGACTCTTCTCAGGTAAACGTAACTCGCACACTGCACAATATTGGCAGGTTTACATTCCTAATGACCGAAATGCAACGCAGCCGTTCCTATCATTAAACACTAAGTGTTGAGGATATTACTGCTACGGTTTGCATGTCTGGTCTGAAGTTTGAAATATCAAGGGTACGGGTGGGCAAACTCTGACCTGTGCAGGACTCTGGGCTGCATACACTCTTGAGTCGCAGAAGTATAGTGAAGTGTAGTTTGTGGAGCACAGATACGCGAAACATCGCAAGTTGCCACCACCTGTCAATAAAACGGTGGGCATGTGCTCCCACTGAATAGTTTTTGTAAAATTGGCAAACTGACACCGGAATCGCTCTTCAGAAATGCACTTTAACCCGAACTGCCAGTCTATACTGAACTTGTTTTAAAAGCGTATGTTTTCTGATATCTGATAACATCAATGCAAATTCCTTGATGTGAAAAAGGTTGGCACTGAAAGGGTTGGGGAAAAGATGTAAATTGACAAATCTGATTTAAATCCCCCAAAAAAGTGAAACAAACCATAGTTATCGAACTTGATTGAAGTCTTGCGCATGACTTGTCGGCCATCTTTCAAAGTATGCCGTGGACAGTCAATAGCCCCGTTTACATGGACACTTTTTTGGGGTTCTGAAATAAATGTTGGCAGATCAAATATAATCCGCTTCACCTGTATACATGGGCACTACTTAATCGGATCTATCACTTATTAATTGGAGCAATATTTATGTCGCGTTTACTGGTCAGAGTATTTGTTCGGAATAAACTGAACGCTTCTTTCTCGCGGCGGGGAGTGCCGCTGAAGTTGGGCCCGGGCCGTGAACCCTGTTCTCCAGACTTTTCCCGTCGTGCGCCGCCTGGCGATGACATAGCCTATCACAGGAGGGGGTGATCCTGCGGCTGTCCCCTTAGCCCCTTCGCTCCACGGTTGTGGACTGGGCTTTGGGCCGGGCTTTGGGCCGGACCTTGGGCGGAAGGGGGGGCGGGTGCCGCCTCGTCACCTCCATGCAACTCCAAGTGGGGAGAGCTAAAGCGTCCTGCCTCAGTCGCATGTCACGGACCCAACAGTGACAGGTTTTTTGAAGCGGATCCACCTATAAGCGGATTATATTTAGGCTTTTTGGTACCATGTAAACGGGGCTTATGTTGCAGAAATTAATGGGGTGTGGTAATTTTGTCATTACTGGTAATTGCACACTCCACCATCGACCGCTTTGATGTGTTATGGCCCCACCAGTTGTTTGATTGTCACTGGCCTAGACATCCGGACAATCTGCTAGCCACTGGCAGGACCATCTAACCTCTCCAGGCCAAAATGAATCCCCCTTCCCTACCCCTTCCACAAGTTACCGGAACCTTGTCACAAACTGCCCTACATCATCCCCTGCGCACTTCACACACATGATGTTGCCACTGCCACCCTGCATTTGTGACACAATTTACTCATCTTTTTTTGTGGCACGTTTCCGCCTATTTGACCCATTCCCATTAAACTATATATCTATATAGTTGGGGACCAGTGACTGGTCCACGTTTTCTGGAAATGTACAATGTTTACTGTGCCCTCAACCTCTCCCCACCCCTTTATCCTACAATGAATGTTATTTTTGAAATCGGCGGTGTGGACAAGGAGAATGCAAAGTGGAACAGCAAAGGTTTGCACGAGCATAAGTTTAAACCGCGCCAAACCAATTGCTGTGTAGTGAGCCTGGCATTAACTGACGTAGGGGACCTGCACCTGACGAGCATCTAATTAAGTTTGCCTCAAGTTTAATCAAAATGTACTTTGTAGCCAACTATCAGTCGTAAACTACACATCCCTGAACAGCACCTGGAATCTATTGCCACTGGGAACATCTACATTGTCAAAAGCTCTTGCAAAGCCCCTGCCTTCTGTCTCACATAGTGCACGAAATGTCACTTAAATTCCAGTGCACTGAAAGCAGGCGGAAACGGTGTGCCGCCGATGGACTCTTGATGCTCTAAACGGCCGCCATGTTGCCAATGAAAATGGAGTGACGTTGACATTGCGGACGGGCGCACACGCCATATCCACTGATGTCTTGTCGTTCTGTTTGCATATGGGACGGTAGAATGCAGAAAATTTGAAGCATAACATGCCGATTCCTCGTAGTGTCATCTCTGGTAAGTGCAAGACGGAAGTGATCAATTTGATTGTGCTTAATGGTGACACAGGGCACTGACATATATAGTGCACTATTTTGGTGCATTTGAGACGCAACATATGTCTTATTCGTGGCGTTGCTGAGGCCGTTGATTTTTAACAAAAAATGGTAGTGAGTAAAAGTCTGGCGTACCGTTACTCTTCCTGCAGTGTCTTTTTTTTTTTTGTCAGTGTCATTGGGTCCTTGTGCATTTTTCCATTTCATTTGAGCGGCATTTTGGCTGTGCTCATGCTTATGGGTACGTAGGATGCGTTTTTCGCTAAACTTTGGTATCGCAGAGATGCTCTAATGTTGAGACCCCTGCTCGGAGGCTATATTCCGACGGGTGCGGATTGCCTGATGCCAGGCTATGTGTTCGCGTGCCTGCATGATGGAAATTCAAGAATTTGTTGTTTAATCATTGACTAATCAATAATTAGTCTGCAACAATGATTAGCCATTTGATCATTAACTAATACACATTTGCCAGCTGAGTGAATGATCATCTCTAGCAGAGACTGCCCTTCACACTAGGGCTGCAACTAACAATTATTTTAATAGTCGATTAGTTCCCTTTTTTTCTTAAAGATTAGTCAATTGGTTAAATATTTTAACTTTTGAAAAATCCCTAAAATATTCAGTGACGAAGAAATCTTGTCGACTTGAAGTGGTCAATTTTGGTTCACGTTAGCAAAGAAATGTATAATTAAGTGAATTACCCAGACCCAAACTCATTACAATGATCATTTTTTAATGGCTTTCTTCATATTCATATTTTTTATCATTAATGCTGAATACTTTTAAGCATATTTTTGATTTTCAGACACGATCAACTTTTTTTTTTTCCCCAAATCAAATTTACCAATAGGTA
>OMKY01069655.1:0-11331 GCA_900302395.1 Bregmaceros cantori | reverse complement strand
ACTATCTCTCTCACAAGAAATAACTTTAATTTAACCATTTCCTATGGATTCCCGATGAGTCACAGATTGAACCCATCACAGCTTCTGGTGAATGCTAGGCATTCACCAGAAGCTGTGTCCGAAATCGCTCCCTATCCTCTATATAGTGCACTATATAGGGTATAGTGCACTATATGGGGCGCACGCCATTTTTTAGGGGTGTCCGAATTCTCCATGTACCCTATATAGTGCACTGAAAGTATCCCACAACGCATCGCAAAAAGTTGTGAGCATCAGATGTACCCTAGACGAGGCATTATAACCCATAATGCATTGCGAGACGTTTTAAAAATGACCAAAACTAAAAAAAAAAATGGCGCGGCAGGAATAAATGGCGACCGACTGCAGCCAATAATTATGAATGTAAGTGCTTTTTAGTTTTTGTAATGATTGTTGAATTTTATAATTATATTTTATAATTATTTTGTCGGCACCAACTCAAGTGTCCGAAATCTCGGCCGTTGCCGTTGAGTGCATATAGTGAGTGCACTATATGGGGGGTAGGGAGTAGGGGATAGGGAGAGATTTCAGACACAGCCAGAATATGATGAGCATACATGCAATTAATTAGCGTTATATGTATGACTCATCATCATAGTTCACTTTCTCCGCTTATAGCAGAATGTGCACCAACATGGGTCAGCTTGCTCCAGAGGCTCCGGTTCAGTGTCATTCTCTTGATGGTTGTCAACGTCAAGTCCTGACCATATCTATGACTAATAGTAGGGCTGCAACCAACGATTATTTTGATAATCAATTAGTTGGCGATTATTTAAATGATTAGTCGATTAATCGGAAGGACGTGTTTTCTTTTAGAAAATGCCCCCCAAAAAACGCTGACCAACAATAGCAAGAGATTAATCTTGTTAACTTCAAATCGAGTCAAACTTGGTTCTTCTTAACCAACGAATGTACAAGTTACTTTCTCGTAGACGAACATATTTAAATGTATCGTATTATTTAGATTTCGTAAATTATATTTGATGTTTTTATTTTATTTTTTTTTACCTTTTTCTATCAGTTATGACCATTTGATATTTAATATTTTCAAATATGATGTAGTAATATTAAAATTGCCTGGACCAATTGTAGTAATGTCAGCACAAAACTGGCGAAATGACAAAGATTCAATTTCTTGCCGATTATTGATTATTACATTTGTGGCCGATTAATTCTATAATCAAGTCTATAATCAAGTAGTCATCGATTAATCGACTAATCGTTTCAGCCCTAACTACTAGCATGAAAAAAAAAACATGTGTGAAACAGTATAGAATTGTTATAATTTTGTTGATATATTTATTATAAATATTCCATTAAAATGATTTTGATTTGCAAATATATACAGATATGTTTGAGACACCATGTGTTTTACTATCATCCATGCATATAGAGGACCCAATGTAAGGCTAAAAATGCCTTACATTGCATACCATATAGAATAACACTTCTTGAGTCGCTGGTCCTGCATAGGTGTTTAGACTGAAATTCACCTCCTTCGGGTCGGACTAGGGGCCAACTCCTCTCCCTTCCCATCCATTTCATGTCCTTTTCCTATCGGTCGGCCAACGGTCCTCTGTGACTGTTCAGTACACAGCTTTTTAGCTGCATTTACATTGGCGAATGACAGTCATTACATTCATTACATTCATTACATTAATTGCGCCATTCACTTTCTCCACAGGGATTCATAGCAATGGGCTGGAGCTTGATCTAAATTGTTGTGACATAAATGCTTTGTAGTCTGCGGCTCTGGCATCGGCAACAGCAGCAGAGTAACATCATTGTTCACTTACAGGGCATGGCACTCCGGAACATTCTCCTCGCGCGCTACTTCGGTAACCAGCGCTGTCTGTTAACCAAGTCCGAGTTCGGAAGTGGAGGTGGATCGTCGGGAAGCTTTGCCAAGCCAGCGTCTGGTGGTATGTAAGAGTGTTTCTATTCGTGTTGTACGAATTCAAAGGCAAAAGTTGTTGAATTTTACAGGCGTACCAGGGCATGTGAGCGGAACAGGGAGATTGGATTTGCTGCACAAAACTATCCGCTCCCTCATGCTTTGTGTACATTCTCTGAAATACTATGTATTTCACTCACATAAGTCCGGTTTAGTCTATTTTCTCTGTGCTCTAAAAAAAAGAAAAATACATACATAGATACACACACACACACACACTTTTGTTATTCGTTTTTTTGGGGGTGGGGGGGCGCAAGCACCGTTTTCTTCATTGAGAGAGATAGTGACAGGATTATATTGGAAACTGAAGAGTCGTGGTAAGACATTGCAGAAAAGCCAGATAGGGTATGTGAACCCATGGCGCCGCTAGGCCTGGGACTTGGGGGACGCACTCTCTTACCACTCTTCCACCGTGCACCCCCCTATAATAATTTTAAAAGACCATTTCCATCCTCTTGCGTTGAAAAGTTGATCCATAGCAGTCAGATTTTCAGAGGCAATCATGTGACACAACGAGCATTGAATTTGAACCATGTATTTATGCTGTCAATAAAATTAGAAAATGACTTTTAAAAAGTTATTGATGAGCAGGATCTTTTTCATTAGCGGATGTGCAGTAGATGGATTGAAAATGTCCCCAAAGATGTGAACTAGCCAAGTTTTGGGGCCAAAAAGAAAATGTATTTGATATTTCATTCATTTGTTCATTCAGTCATTACTTTGTGATTACCAAAGAAAACATGCACTGCCCCTGCAAAAAAGACGTTCTCCTGACTAATATCATATGGTTCGTGTCTCTAATAAACCAGAAAACGACTAGATTCATTCTTTTTATCCCCAATCCCTATACAAGCGCATGGATGTTGTTTAATTTTTTTTTTTTTCATATCCCCTAACCTTTAAATGTGTAGGCACTGTCTTCATAGAACTTGTTTCTGCCCTCTGCCCCACAGTATCAACCTTCCATGATTGTGTGCAAACACAAACAATAAAGTGATGTGTGAATCTATGGAGGTCATGTTTTCCTAGGGATTTGTCTGTCTGATACCGGCGCCCTGCACCCGCAAATAGGCTTAAGCCAGACTTGTTTCATTCTGCATTGTTGAAAGTTATTGTTTAGACTCATACTTGATGGTTCAGGCACAGAACAAGTTTACTATCTTACTATCTTGCATGTATGGATACAATGGATTCCATTGTCAAATCTATTCTCAGAATATTAAGGGTTATCTATATTCTTTCATAAAGGCTTCATTACCCGCGCCAAACAGGATGTTTTCGGTCGCGTTGTTTTGTCTGTCAGCAGGATAACTGAAAAAGATGTGCACGGATCTGTATGAAATTTTGTACAGTTCAAGTGATTAAATTTTGGTGCATTTCTGTAGCCTATAAGTAACATAACATAATAGCGTCCAGTTTGACAACTGTTATGAGCTTACAAACTGCAGGAACACGCAGCAGTTGGCCCACTCTACTGCATGGTACTTACACAGCTCAGATAGAGTAGTGGTTAGCCCTACGGTCTGCCAAGCTGGTGACCCGGGTTCTCGTCCCACCTCCGGCAGATTGTGAAAATATGTATTTTTATATCAACCCGCATACAACTGGTAACAGGTGATTCAATTTTGGTGCATTTCAGTAGCTTATAGTGTTTTAGATGTTTTGGCATCAGTGGCCCCATGGCCTTGGCGGAGGTTTGCACTCTCCGAGTGCTTCTAGTTTTATTTATGTATTAAATAAAGAAGCATTGATGAATCATCAGTCTCATTCTAAATAGAATTTTTGTTTGTGTGCTCCAGGGGGATTCCCCACAGTCGATTCGGACAAGCCCGCCTGCAGCATGTCAGACATCCAGTGTCTGTTGGACAGTGTGGGAGCATCTGAGCTGGTCATCGACCTCATTGTTAACACCAAGAACGACCGTGTGTTTGAGGAGAGTATTTGGTTTGGTATCGCTCTGCTGAAGGGAGGAAACACACAGATACAGGTACACACATTGTAACTGTTGCGGAAGGTGCCCATTTCTGTTACCATTTGATTTGCGGAAAAATAAATACTTTGGTAAATAATTGCATTAACAAGAACTTTTCTGCGGTTCATTCATTGATGCGATCTTTAATTTGTACGTGCGAGTCAACGGCTGGATCCAATTTTTTTTTATTGGACACTTTAAAAATGTCAATAATTTGATTATTGTATTGTCTTATTTTGTTAATATATATTTGATTTATATTTTTTTTTTCTATTTTCGGACCTATCAACCTGGCACAAACGGGCAACAGAGTGAGAAATGCCGTGGGTCCAAAATTCACTTCGATAACTATGGTGTCTTAACAGTGAGTGTGTCATTGTGTGAATGCCCCTTTTTTAAGCAAAAATAAATAATAAAATATATAAAATATAAAATAAAAAAAATAAAATATAAAATAATAAATAAATAAAAAAAATATTTTTAATCAAATAAGAATTATTTGATAGGCAAGAGCCTATTTAGTGAGAGTGAGCCTTTCAAAGACAATCCAAGGTTAAGAAGGCTAAAAAGGTCACGCATGCAAATAACAAAGGAAGGAGCATGAGTATCATGAGTGTAGAGAACAGCAGCAGTCAGGATGTCTGGGGTCCGGACGGAAGATTTGGGATACACAGGGAGGTTCTTTGGAGAGTGCAATGGCATTATATGGTCTTCAGAGGACCCAGGGTATGTCGGTGGTACTCAATTATGTTTTTTGTACAAACAGTATTTGGTAGTTTGAGCTTTATGTCTAACTCCTGGTGGACATAGTGGGTGTGTTTACATGGGGTATTCATTACCTGCGCCGGGGTGGAGCAGGTTATGTTTTTGGATGTGTTGGTTTGTCCCCTGGATAACTGAAAAAGTTGAGCACGGATCTGGATGAAATTTTGCAGAGTTGTTGGAATAACATAATATTCATACTTCATTATTGTTTCCATGTAAAAATCTGATTAGAATCTGGTTAGGTCCAACAGCGTCAGCTTCCTAACTATTACAAGCGGGAGTGCGCATGTTTAACATGCCATCATTAGGGATGGCCACTCAGCGGCGGCGTCAATCGCAATCGCACTGGTGAGCCAGAACCAATGCATCGTCCAAGCGTTGCACATCACTAGACGTTATGCTATGCAACGCCTAGCGATGTGTGGACAATGCGTTGGTCCTGACTCGCCAGGCTACTACTCTATGACCACTTGCATTGATAATGGCTTGTCACACATACTGCTAGCACTAAACGTACTAATTTTTTGTACCACTACAGCGCAGGTTCGCAATCTCTGAGTGCTTCCAGCTTGGTATAGTCTAATTAACAGTTTTTACACCGTTTACATGGGACTAATGTTTATTTTGATTAAATAACTGCCACACTTGTGATTGGCTTGTTATTTAATGAGGAGGGGTGTTGATCGATGTGGTGTTGGTGAGGACTTGTTTAATGCAGCACTGTAGTGTATCTGAGAAGGCTTTGTGCCTGTTGTCCGATTCAAAATGTGTGTAGCTGGGGGTGGAAAGAGTCAAATATCACTATTGATCTGTTTTTGCAGAACAAAATCATTTGTAATAATTTAATGGGAATACAGTAATCTGTAATTGTAGTCCCTTCCATCTGCATTTTGTAGTACAATCCGTATCGCAATTACTTTTTAGCATGTTTAAAGCATTACAATTATCCCTGCCTGCTCATCAATTCGAAAGTAATTAACGACAAAATTAAATTTTGGGTTATAACTTGTAAATGTGTCAGCAGAACAATTTGCATTAGTCCATACTCCCAAATGTATATATGCTCAGTTGAAGATGGGTCCATAAACTGCTGCTCTTTCTACAAAATAACTGAAACATGGAGCAATGGAAAAAAAAGACCACGGAAAACAAAATGTGGTAATAGGATTAATGAATCTCACTATACATGTAAGGGATACGTTTTTAAACCTCCGAGCCACACTAGTAATGTTGCTTTGGCTGACCTAAACATAATCCTTCTGTCTATGCACCAGAACTCCTTCTACAACCAACTGTACAAGCAGAAGAAGTCTGAGAAGTTCTTCAAGGTGTTCTACGACCACATGAGGCTAGCCCAGCAGGAGATCCGAGCCACTGTCTCCGTCAACATGTTTGAAATCAGTGGCCGCAAGAGAGACGATGACAGCTCCGAGACCTCCGGGATCCGTATGAAGAAAGGTGAACGCTGTGACAATCTTGCTTCTCAAGCTTAACACGAACATGGTTTGGGAAAATGGTTTCAAAACATTTTCCAACAGACACATGGCTGAGCTATCTCAACCCCAGCATGCCGTTTTTACTTTGTCGTTTATGATTTTCATCAGGGTTTTTTGGGGGGATCAACCTTGCCCTAAAACACCTTCACCATGGTTTGCGTTTGAATTAAACTAGGATTTTCTAATCCGGACTTGATGAAAACTGCTCTTGTCATCATGCACTTCAGAATTGCGAGAAATGCGAATGGTTCGGAAGCTACTGTCTGCAGCACTGTGTGAATTCGGACAAATGAACTGTAATTGCATATGTGGTCAGGTTCCGAGCATGGCCTCCACCTCAGACAGGATATGCGAGGCCAGCTGAAGGAGGCCACTTGCGCCACCTCCAAGGCCTTTTGTGCCTTCCGCAAGGAGCTAGAGCCAGACGTGGAGAGCCTGGGCCAGAGCAGTGAGGCCAGTGATGGACCTGCGGAAGAAGCTGAAGACCTCATCATGAGCCAGAGCATCGCGATCATGAAGCCAATCCTACGCTTCCTGCAGTTGCTGTGTGAGAACCACAACTCTAGCCTGCAGGTATGGGTGCATGTTGAACGATTAGGAGACATGCTTTTTTTCAAATGGTAATAAATTAAAAGATTTTCTTGGGTTTAAAAATGTGACTTGGCCTTGACATAGCCTTGGTTTGGGGCCCAAATAAACAACGTATTTAATATCCCATATATTGGCTTGGAAATGCATTCAACAATGACTTGCAATATATTCATATGTTTTTCAATTCGGAGGGACATGTCAATTACTTAATGTATATTATGCCTGAGGGGCGGTAATTGCCATGATTGATGGAATTTGGTGAGGAAAGTTTTCCGGACATAGAGAGAAAAAGAGGTGATTTGGCTGCTTAAAAGTATGTCAACCTGTAAGTGGTCAGTTACCTTTCTTCAAGAGTATATTGTCATTACTAAGCACAATACAAACATAGAATGCAATGAAGTGTATTTTTTTCAGTAGTGTTCAGGGCATGCTTGTGATAATTTAGTTTGCAGGAGGCAGGTTTGAAAAATGTCTGTAATGGCAGCTCATAAGGTGTCCACGTAGAGGAAATGACCAGTCTTGACACGGGAATATGTCTAGAGGGTTAATTTATTAAGCTGTCCTGGACATTAGCCGGGTATCGGCTAGCTAAGCTAAGCTATGAGCTAAGCAGGAAAACATGGCCGAACCACCCCATCAGGAAGTATCACTGATTTATAGCCGATGGGAGGGGACATCCGATGATGTCACACATTGTAGCCAATCAGGACAATGGAGACGTGACTCCACAAGTCACATTTCCATAACATGTCAATCAAATGAAGTGATCAATTCACAGCAGATTGGACCGCCCGAAGCTAGGCGACAATCTTATTTATCTGCCTGATTGGTCCAGACCCACCGGACCATCTAATCGCGTGCAATGCGACTAGATTCTTTGGTTCTGGCTTACCATGCTAGAGCGTGCTTGGTAGGATTGAAACGCTCTATTAGCAGACAGTGAATACTGTGTACCTCGGGAACAGAACTTTCTGCGGAACCAGAACAACAAGACCAACTACAACCTGGTTTGTGAGACGCTCCAGTTCCTCGACTGCATTTGTGGCAGCACCACGGGGGGCCTCGGCCTGCTGGGTCTCTACATCAACCAGTGCAACGTGGACCTGGTCCGACAGACACTGGAAACCATCACAGAGTACTGCCAGGGACCCTGTCATGAGAATCAGGTACTCTCACACATGTATGCCTTGTTTCCACCATCATTGCGGAGCGGTACAATATGGATAGGTGTGATCAGTAGTGAGAGCTTTTGTGTTTCAACTGGTACAGGGAAGCATTCAGTAGTAAACAAACTGCAGCCTCCTCTTCTTTGTCATTCTATGCCTCGCACTGTGATGATTCCCGTGACCAAGCACCAGTTCAGTGTTTTCACTCCTCCCATACAGTATGGGGACTGAGTGCTAAGAACCCCAACACTTGGTTGGTTACCAAAATAGTAACTTCATGGCAATATGATAAGGTGATGATGTTGTTACTGTCTGCACCATTTTTGTGTGATGATGTAGATATAAAGAGAAATAAAACCTAGTTTCAGTGTTGGGCTATGATGTTACGATGTTGAGTGTCATCCTTTTGATATTGTTGGTCTTTTAACATCTACAGAGTAAGCTGATATCTGCAGTGTCTGCAATGGTGTATCTTGATGTCAGCTGTTGGTATTGTTAGTGTCGTTTATGTCTACAGTGTCGGTTTGGGATGTTGTTTCTGTATATGAGGTTGTCCTGGGAAAGAAGAAACAACTAGATTGTGTGTCAAGTGTTCTGATGAGTCTCTCTCCCACCCTTACCCCCACCCTCTACTTCAGTCGTGCATCGCCAAGCACGAGTCCAACGGCATTGACATCATCATTGCTCTGATTGTCAACCCCATCAACCCGCTGGGGAACCGCCGGCTTGACCTCGTCATGGAGCTCAAGGTTGGTTCCATCTTTTTTTTGTATAAACACTTCAACACAAGACCATGATGAACGTTTATGTGTCCAATCATTTTAAACCTAATCCTAATGTTGTTTTTCCACGTTGTAGAACAATGCTGCCAAGCTGCTCCTGGCCATCATGGAGAGTCGCCATGACAGCGAGAATGCGGAGAAGATTCTGTACAAGATGAGGCCTAACGAGCTGGTCAGTTCAGCAAACTCAAACTTTGTTTATTTATATAGTATATTTTATGTAGAGCAACACAAGGTGCTTTACAGAAACTGAACATTGAACAGTACAACATTACCCACACACTCCCAATATAAGCAAAGAGGCAGATACTTGCCCACAGACACACATACAGGCTGATGTACACATGACTAACATCCTAGTTATAAGCCAAATCAAAGAGATGTGTCTTGAGCTTATTTAAAAAAAGAAAAAGAAAAGCTCAAGACACAGAAAGAAAGAAAGCAGGACTTTACAGTAGCCTAGGTGACTGGAGACCCTTTGGTGCAGGGATGCCAGGGTGAAATCGGTCAGGGGGCCAGATTGTTTTCAAGTGGGACCTCAGGGGGGCCGAATTATATTTCTATGTGGAGGCAAAAAATATAATTAAATAGTATACATTATAACTGATGAACGAGTGGTACTATTATCAGCATTAAAAAGGGTTTTGGGAACCTAGAAAACGTGCCTCCAAACTGCTGAAATGTCAAATTGTATTTCTACATCAGAGATGCCAGGGTGAAATCTGTCCGCTGTGAGCGTGCACGTGTGTGCGCGTGGTAGCTGTCTTTCGCGATGTCCGTTACACACTTGGACAAATATGTATTAATATTTAATAATGAATTAACAGTTTGAGCAACGCGGCGCCGCCAAACTGAATGTTGGGGCAAATCTTGCACGGTTTTAGATTTATTTGCTGCATTTCTTAAGTTGTATATCACAACATAACGGGACAGTCATGTACTATATAATATAACTGTGTATGGCAAATATTGGAATTGATAATCAAAGCTTCCTCATATACTATACATATTGAACTGAGGTGATGAAAAAAATACACTCAAAATGTTACATCATTTTCTGCTTGTGGATGAACATAATGTACGTCATGTTTTGGAACAAAATCTTTATTATGATGAATTAATAAACTTAGGTGGAGTTGGTGGTGACTTTCACCGAGCAGGGGGAGGTGTCCGGTGCGACAGTGAAGGTGGTGTTGGTTGACGTGGAGGTGGACCAGCTGCTGTCCCAGACCCATTCTCTGCAGTTCCAGGTACCATCCCCGTCAGATCTGAATATTTTTCACAAAATGGTTCTCTTTTTTTTTTTTAAAGGGGGCCCTTGAACGTTACTACGTTAATGTATTGGGGTTTTTTTTGCACATGCATTGTATTTGCCCTGAATAATTTATGGAAATGCATGCAAAAACATTTTCCTCCTAAGACATTTACACTGATATTTGAAATTCCGCAGAATATTCTGAACAAATGACATCTGAACATAATAGGTTGTGATCTTTGATTTCTTTGAAATATTGTGTTCAAGTATTTAGATAAAAAAAAAATCGTCTGTAGGACGATTTAGTCGTTGTAAAATAATTGAGTTACAAAATATCTCATGACAACATGTCAGAACTGTGTGCTTCTATGTATGAATATCGTCTCGTCTTTTTCATGCAGTCTATGGTCTTTCCACAGCTAGCCACGCCCACCATCCCAACCGAGCCAATCACAACTGCTAGCTCAAACCCTGGTGCCGGCCTCCCGCTGGGCTCGCCTGTGATTGGTCGCTTTAATCAAACCGTGGAGTCTGTATCCTTTGCTTGCCTTTACTCATCTAATTAGAAAATGCCATATAATGACTGGTGTCTCCGTAATGAATCACAGCTGTAAGGTTGGTGAGGGGTCAGTGTTATGTGAATATTTATATAATATTATTGTATTTTAAGGTTCCCCCTGGGGTGTCCAGCAAAAGCGACAAGCTTCGTGACTAGAGCCAGAGAGAGATCCAGAATGCTCAAGACCCCACTGATGTGCGGGCCTTGGTTCCAAATCCCCGCGTCCGCCACGGCTGTTGACACCCCAAGGTTACTGCTCGGGCCGACGACTGTCTGAATCAACACTCAAAAGCGTCGGAGGGGGGGCCTAAAAATCCAGTTCAAAACAAGCTCCATGACATCACAAATCTCCGTGACATATCCAACCTCTATGACACTCACACTATATTTTCAGTCAGGTTTCGCATCAATTTGGAGTCCAAAATCTGAGGCCTCCAATCAAAGCGTTTGCATCGTCAGTGGTTCAGAACGACTTCTTCGGACGTTTCGACCCCAAACGCAGCTCCAAAAGCTGTATAAAGGTTGTCCAACAATATTGAACTACTTTTTTTGTTTTATTGCGTGAATAGGCAATGTGGCATATAATGATGATTCCGGTGTAAATGTTCCAGTGGAAGCGTGTTCCTTGACAGAAGGACAGGTCAGTGTGCTGGGTGTGGGGCCGGGGGGAAGCTGTTCTGAAGACTCGAACGCACGACGCCAAGTCTTGTTCCCGCACAATTCTCTGACTGGCTGCTCCTTCAGGTGCTGAT
>OMKY01069608.1:0-11752 GCA_900302395.1 Bregmaceros cantori | reverse complement strand
CAGCTACCGAGCGTTCAACCCTGTTAGCTATTTCGTACCAAACATCTTAACAATAAAACATTTTCAACAGCTTGGTGGCGGCAGATATTTTGGCGCTAGCATGTACATAAATGTATGGTTAAGTGGTGGTATACCTTACCACTTCACATCTATTGTTTTGGGGTAAATGCAATGGATGTAGTCAGGCTGCCATCTGCTGGCAATTGATAGCATATCACCATGGATAAATCAATAATAGAGGACTTTTAAACACGGACAATGTTATATATATATCCTTCTCTGCCTGCTCGTCTGACCACGATGATACCACCAAAATGTCTGCCCCCTCCCCAAAGCCAGCAGCATGCACAAGCCCTAGTCTTGGGGGCGTTTTCCATTAATTACACTACTTCAACTTTGACTAATTAATTTTGAGATAAGTAATTAATCTAGGGTGGATTGCCCTAATATGGGCCCTTTTGTGCAACTTTCTTGCCTAACATGGGACAATGAAATCTAGTGTTGAACAGTTGAAGCTAATGTTAGACACATTACCATGGTTTGCTTTTACCATTCTTTACCATTTTACATTCATTACTTTAGGGAGGAGCCAGAGCCACTGTAGCTTAGGTGTCCCACATTAGGCATTGGCTCACATTAGGGAAATCCACACTAATTAATGCTTTGAAGTCAATGCTTTGTCGTCAATCTCATTACAGCTATGTGTGATTACCGGTAATTATTCCTCCAACAAATGTACTCTGAACAATTATTTCCCCCATTCTTGCCTTTTACTGTCTCGTCACTGTTTTATATTGTATCAGAAACCTGCCCTTGAGGAACTCAGAAGCCTGCAACGACCTCGCGCTGTGCGTGCTGCACTGCGGAAAATTAAATGAACTAAGGCTATAAGTTAGGTCTTTAGTTGTAGTGTTGCCCAGGAGGAATTATGTCAAAATAAAACATGAGGAGGAACAGCTTGATGGGGGGATCAGGGATTTAGTGCCGTTCTCCTGCCAGGAAACGTTCGCTTATGATTAGGGCTGTAACTAACGATCTACTTTGATCATCGATTAATCAGCCTTTTTTACTGGCGATTAATCGATCCCCCCACCACCCTCCATTCAAGACCTTTTCCAAGGTGAGGAATCGGGCGAAAAAAATTGTAGCGGAATCCCCCCCCCCCCTCTCCTCACTTGGGGAGGCGCTACACAGCCCTATGCACTAAGACCTGTAGACTGAGAAACAGTTTCTTCCCACGTGCAGTGATGCTACTGAATACAGGGAGTATCCCTGCTTGATACGTTGACATGTTACATGTGCTGACGTTATGCAAATGCCACTTTATAACTTATGTTCAGAGGTGGAAAGAGTACTGAAAAATTGTAATTGAGTGAAAATATCTTTACTTTGCTTAAATTGTACTCAGAGTAAAAGTAAAATTACCCATCTCAAAATGTACTCGAGTAAAAGTACAAAATTACTTAATTTAAAATGTAATGAGTAAAATGAGTAAAAGTTAATTTCAATTATTTAATGCAAAAAAAAGCATGCGTCATAAATCAAATTCAGCAAGTTGTTTTAATCAATATTCAAATTACAGCTCTTAACTAGAAATGCACTCCAAGAATGCAGACCTCCACTAAGGAAACACTTTTGACATTAAGCTATTTTACACCCAGTTTTTTTGTTTTAGATTTGTACACTAGCAATGGTGAAGAGTCTACCATTTAGCGATGTGCGATGCGTGGACGATGCGTTGGTTCTGGCTTGCCAGGCTGCACAGGAGTTTAACTTTCCGCCCAAATGTTTTCACCATCCACCAATATGTTTTGTAATCAGTAATGTGAGGGGACTCAAATGTAATGAGTAAAAAGTACTAAGGTAAAAATGTACTTGAGTAAAAGTAAAAATTACACATTTCAAAAACTACTCAGAAAATTTCAAATTACTCATAAAAAGTAATGTATTACAGTAATTTGAGTAAATGTAATTTGTTACTTTCCACCACTGCTTATGTTCTTTTCTTTCCTTTGTGTTGACCTTGTTCATTACGTGTTGATGTTGAGAGAGTTGTGGCATACCCAACTAAAATACCATGTGTGTGTACTGCTGTCATGTATATGCAAGATGGCAAGTTAAAATTAATCTTGAAACGTTTCCTTTAAAATCAGAACGAGTATTAACCTGAAATGTTAATTATTGAAAGTCTGCAATATTAATATTGCAAACATTTTGCGGTTTTCCTATCTCCATCTATTGCTAACATTTCAATTTTTTTGGAATTGGCATGGAAGCGCCTACTCTTCCGTGCTAACTTATTGTGTTTTCATCCATTATGCGTCATAGTGGGGCTTAACAGTTTTCAGTATCCAAGAGAATGGGCAGGGCCATCACCATGGGAATGCCAACTGACAACATATATTCAACGCAAACGATTAATAGCTGCCGATTAATCAATTATCAAATTAGTTGGTGATTATTTCAATTTAACTACTTATGTTTGAAGGTCCATTCATTCTGTATAAATGATATCTAAAGTTATCGGCTTCTAGTAAAAAAATGTCTGTACTTTCAAGTTATTTTTTCCGGCGTCAGCGCCGTTTTTCCATCTTTATTGGATAGGATTAGTCGGAAACTGGATTGAAGAGATCGGGGGTAGACATTGCAGAGAAGTCAACGAGCGTAGTCGAACTCGCGACACTGCGGACGCTGCGGTAGACGCAGCGCCACTGACCTTAATGGGGTCGCGTTAGGTGCGGTGTCCATAACCACGGACAGGGGATTTTAATCTGCGGCACTGCTCAACCTATGGTCTGTGGGACGTGCTCTCTACCCGCTCGGCCACTGCGCGCCCCCCCTAAAATGTCTGAACTTTTGAGGGAAAAATCCTGTTTACAATTGCTGTCTTTGGCATTAAGCAGATCCCTTTTTGTGGGACTTCTGTGGGTGTCGTAGACTTGGAAAGAGTTGAGAATAGCCAAGTTCAATCAATTCATACACTTTTTTTTAAAAATGTTTTTTCCAGCCCATTCAGTCTGTTTTTTTCCAAGCTTTATTTATTAGGGTTAGTGGAAACAGGTGAAGATTGGGGGTAGCCATGCGGGAAATACGTCGGTGGTTGGATTCGAACCACCAACTCACCGCGCTATTAAGGCATATGCGTGCTTTCCAGTGCACTGCCTAACCGACTGAGCTACTGAGCAGCACAAAATGTCTGTACTTTTGAGGGAAGAATTCTGTTTACAATTGCTGTCTTTGGCATTAAGCACATCCCTTTTTGTGGGACTTCTGTGGGGGTCGTAGACATGGAAAGAGTTGAGAATAGCTAGTGTGTAGTTGACTGTGTTGTTTTGAAGCAAGTTGACCAATGGCCAAGAAGTACATGTGAGTTCAGGGCCGGGCTAAGGCCAATTGGCTGCCTTACTGTGTGTTCACACCAAACACAAGTTGGGCTTCCAGAGCTTACAAATAATTGTCAAAGGAAATGTTTAGGAGCAAAGTTCAATCAATTCAGACAATTTTTAACGAGAAACCTGCTACAAGTTGCAGATATCCATGCTATTGCAGATCCCTGACCAAACGGCTAAGCCTAAAGTCTCGCAGCTACACTGAATACAATACCTGTGATTTGTAAGTTAAAGTGTGTGCTAAGATTGCTACACTCTTACCAGAAATCTCAGACAGTTAACATTTCAGACACACACGCACACACACACACACACACACACACACACACATAGCTTCACATCAGAGTTGCAACATATCCAGGAAATTCTAAATGAAATGAGGTAAGGGTATCACAAGTTGCACAGGTGAAAGAGAGACAGACAGAGACACAGTGACACGATTATGTCTTATGAAATCACGGTGATATTGTCTACGGTTTCAATGCATTTTACATTTCAAAGATTTAAATTTTGTTTTGAGCTGTTTTGATTCTGAATGCATAATGTTAACTAATGGTTGGAAAAATCCCAACCCCTCCAATCTTAACCAGGGGTCTGCGGAAGAATTACAGTTTTAAACTAGAAGCACACAGAGATTGCAAACCTGCGCCAAAGTGGTACAAAAAGACAAAAGAAGTGCTTTTAATGCTATTAGTGTATGTGTGGCAACCCATTAACAATGCAAGTGCTCCTAGAGTAGCGCGTTTGCAATTAACGCCACCGGCGAACATGCCAACTACACTACCCAGCACCCCCCGCAGACCGGAAGTCTGGTCACGTGACCGCGGTAAGTGCCTAGCGATCTATCAGTAAGTTGGTGATTAAGTATGATTATGTTACTTATAGGCTACAGGAATTGACCAAAATGTAATCGATTATTCGATGTGTGCGAAACTGTGGAAAATTCATCCAGATCCGTGCACAACTTTTTCAGTTATCTTGGGGACAAACCAACAACCCAACAAATCAAAACTGCCAAAAGCAACCTGCTTCGCAGCTCCGCCCCCACGGGTCCGCAAAATTCAGAATGTGTTGAGATATGCATTAATCATGATACAGATTTCCACCACCTGGTTTCCAAAGTTGTCTTTAACCACATCGACGACCTCCCCAGGGCCTGAATACTTTAGCGTATACGCACATTAAGCAGACCGAGTTGTACCAGCCATTGTAACACCATAACATAACAACGGGCAGCCCCCAGCTATTGTTGGGGTCATTCCTGAGTTATGGGTCAGTCAACGGTATGTCGTCTGCATGCGCTGAGTCACGGAGGATTTACAGCGGCGTGCTGATATTGTGGTTGTACGTAGGAGCTTCTCGTCACCGCCGACCCTCACGTCAGGCCATGCGGGAAAAAAAACGTGCCTCGACGTGCCAAGGATGCGACTTCATCATTGAAAACGGATGTAATAGGGGGTGTCAATGGCAGAGTGGTTATGGACACCGCACCTAACGCGGCCTCGTTCATGTTAATGGCGCAGTGTCAGCGGTGCCGCGAGTTCTCTTCCCCCTGTTTGGCTTGTCTGTGATGTCTACACCCGATCTCTTCAACCCAGTTTCCGACAAATCCTATCCAATAAATATGAAAAACGGCACTGATGCCAGAAAAAAAAGAAGAAAAGGAATGTAATGTAGAATCATTTGATTATTAATATTTTTTTTAAATGAGACATAGTCAACAATCTCAGGTACTTATATTTCAGACAGTAAGAAACTGGATCATTTAACTGGATCATTTAACCTTTTCAAAACCCAAACTCACAAAACCAGAGCTATGTTTCAATTCCTGAATATGACCTTAACGGTCACATATCATTGCTACAGTCTTGAGTCTAATTGGAAATGTAAAAAAAATTCTAGGTATTTTCTCATTTAGATAGTACCTTTCTTTTTTTGTTTTGTTTTTGTTTCATTCTCATTTTTTCCATTATTCTCTGTTCCTCTGTAATCAATGGGTTCCATGAAATGTGATACATAAATCTAAGTTATTATTATTTTTATTGTTATTATTATTAATATGGCATCCATTGAATGTTTTATATCTGTGGTCGTATCGTTTAGGGCTCGACTGTGGGACTGTATAAAGCAATCACTGTCCCCTTCTAAGCATGTCACTACATGATGCAGACACACAAGGTTATATAACTCTCAAAACAGCAAATTACTTATATCTCGCTCAGTTTCACTGTAAAGAAATACCTCCAAATAGCTTGCAAATCCCGTCTAATAGCACTTAAATATGGGGTCGGCCCTATGTTCCGAAATAGGGAAGGTTAGGGAAGGGGTTAGGGTAGGGATTAGGGTAGTGGCAAAGATTAGCGGTTTTCCCCCTAACCTTACTGTGTCTAAAGGACTAGTCTGACTAAATACACCATAACTTTTCTGAAAATAGGGGTTAAACCTTTAAATATTCTGCAAATGAACCCAATTACGCTTTATAAAATATATAACAAATATATAAAACTAGAAACAAAAACAAATACAGTAGATGTATCCATAGAGAATACTGTGTATTACACTTACTGGGTTATCTATAGCTATATCCACTGTACTTGCTTTTGTATATATTCACAGGATGCCGACCGAATGTCCGAAGTCAAATTCCACGTCTGTGTTTATCCATGACCTGACAATAAAAGTGATTTTGATTTCAATATTTCTGTGTCAGTAATATTCGTAGCCTGGCAAGCCAGAACCAACACATTGTCCACGCATTGCACATCGCTAGACAGTACATTGGGTTTGGGAAAATCAGGCAGGCGCCGCCAGTATATGGGCTGACCAATTGAATTATTTTGAGACGTGGGCGGGCTTTGGTATAGACGACGCGTGACGTGGGCGGAGTTTGGTCTCACGCCTCCACTTTTTTTGACACATTTTTCGACCCTGGTTTTACCAGACCCAATTTTTGCTCTAATCGCGTGCGATGCATGGATGATTTGTTGGTACTGGCTCGCAACGCTAAAATGGTCCTTTGATATGCCAAAAATAAAGGCAGAAAAGCACTTGCACGAACACCGCCCACCCGGCCAGTTCTGCGTACATCATTCAATTTTATTTAATACAAGTCTGATATTAAACCAGAAAGAGTTCACGTTTAGATAGTGACACATTTAAAAAAAAAACACACATGTTTTAATGTCTTTGGTGACAGAGTTAAAATAATTGTTGAATGACATACCCCTCTGACTTCCGGGGGGAAGGTGGGAGGGGGGCACCAACAGTAGTAGTTTGTGCACAAACTTTTTTTTTTAAACACAGCTGGGGGCGTGTCCGCCTCAAATCAGGAAGAGGTTAATCAACCTATGCCCAAGTCGAGAAAAAAGTGTGTATCATTGACATTAGCAATAAACTTCATTCTAATTGAGATTCTGATCAAACTCGTAACTCCAAGACTCAAAGCGAGTCCGGCCGAGCGAATCATGATAGAGCCACACGTAACGCACTTGTTTACTTCATGAGTTCAATAAAAAATTACATCAATTCTTATCATTTGCCCACAACAGCCGCACAGCAATTATTTTCTTGCGGCTATCCAACATATGCCCCAAATGTCCCCCTAAATACACACCATTCAGTTTAGCCTACAACTCAATAGAATTGACCACACTGTCCCATTTAAAATGGCACATCCCTTTATGGACTGAATGTCTGTGTTGGGGGGCATGGCAGTGGTTGGCGGGTGGGGGTGAGGGGTGAATATGGATCACTATTAAAGTTATACTATGCAGAATTCCAGTGGGCTGTCCTGACTATTTGCTTATAGCATATATGCATTCATTTATTACCATATTGTTTTATTTCTTTTATTATATTTTGTTTTATCATGGTATTGTAATAGTATTCAATACATGTCAAAGGGGTTCTGCTGCATGCATATTGTATTATATATAAGTTACAATAATGGCG
The DNA here is from genome assembly GCA_900302395.1 of Bregmaceros cantori. NCBI lineage: Eukaryota > Metazoa > Chordata > Actinopteri > Gadiformes > Bregmacerotidae > Bregmaceros > Bregmaceros cantori. The sequence goes on along the minus strand of OMKY01069608.1, from coordinate 4,412 downwards.
TTCATTTGACTATTTCTTTTGACAAAGGAATCCTGCAATCTGACACATGTAACTGTAACGGTAATCTAGATTAGATGTTTTAAAATGTATTAGTAAAGAAGAACGGTTACTATTACTGTAATCTGATCAAAGGTAGGCTGTTAGTCATACTAATGTTACTAAATGTTAACACTCAAATGTTGGAGGCTAATATATGCTTCAAATACTGTGAAATCACTGTATCGTCAAAATGTCCGTCTATATCCTATACTGTATATTCGTTACTGTTATCAAGGAAGAGTCTTGTGAATTCTAAGTTATTATCGGCTCTCCACATCTGAGCACCAGTAGGTATCACACCACAACTGAATCTGCATGGTAGGTGTAATTTAGAAATGTGCTGTTAATTCTTGACTACCTTACTTGGCGGCCATGTATGGGGCCCAGACTTACTGGGCCCACCCCTGGTCGTACTGACTAGCAAATCTGTAGTCATATTGGCCGTGTCCGAAATCGGGACCCTATCCCCTACTCCCTATTTAGTGCACTCACTTATAGTGCCCTCAACAGAAAGGGAGAGTCGACGTGGTTAAAATTATTATAACACGATAAAACAACAATCATCACAAGAAGTCAAAAGTACTAACATTCATAACTATTTGCCGTGTTCGGTCGCTCTTGACTCCCACCGCACCATGTTTGTTTTAGTTCAGCTCATTTTTAATGCATGTCACAATGCCTTGTGGGATACTTGCTTGGGCTCGATGCTCACTACTTTTCGTGGTGCATTGTGGGATACTTTGAGTGCAGTCTATGGGGTACATGGAGTATTTGAATACCCCTACAAAATTGTGTATGTCACATATAGTGCTCTATATAGGGGATAGGGAGCAATTTTGGACAGCCATGTAGATTTGGTCTATGGAGATCTGAAATACCACAACATGTCCACCAATGACCCCTAAATGCACAATGCCCAGTCTACCCCACATGTCAAGAGAATTGACCACCGCATCCCGCTGAGATGGCCCATGTCCTGTCTGAACCGAACGTTCCCGTAACAGCCGCGTGGTTCCGGTCCTGGGATTCCTCATCACAGCAGTAGATCTGAATTGGGCGTCTGGATCTCAGGGAGCCGGTGAGGGGGGCAGGAGTGGGACTTGATGCTAGAGTGTTTGGATTGGGCCTGGTCGAGGTCCAGCTGGACCCCGTTCACTGCCACGGTCAGACAGCCGTGGTAGTAGGCCGACACTGGGTTGCTCCACACCGACAGGTGATCTGGCCGGGAGGAACAAAGAGCCAACATTATTTTCACTAAACTTATAATATCGTAGGATTGATTTGAAAATACTTCTATAGACGAGTTCGGAGGGTACTTCCGGTTTCTGAACGTCACTTCCGGTGCTATTTACTTGCAGTGTATTTGGCTATTTTTTCATCATGTCTATTCATTGGGAGCACACACCTACACGGTTATTTAAAAATTGTGGTGGTAACTTGCGGTGTGCTATTCCTCACCCAAATGTTATCGTGCAGATCTGTGGCCCACAAATGCATGATTTAATAATCAGTTCAGCCCGTTCCATTGTCTCATTTCTTTTGGAAGAACTAGTAGAAGCAGCCAGCCTATTGGTCCAGAAGTGACCACTCGGTGAGTAACTTCAAGTAGGATTTTGACTGTATTTCATCATCAGCAAGAGGAGTGATGTGTAACTGGTCACAGAGCGACATCTAGTGGTCGGATTTGGAACTTGTGGGCGTTTTGTGTGTTTTTGTGTCCACGTATCGCTGCCTTCTACCAGACTTTATATACATACATATAGGCGTAAACTCGTCTATTAGTCATCACTCTTCAGTCCTCCGGCACTCATCACCTGACCGTACCACGAGTTAAATGCAGAACACATGGATAGGCCGCCTTCAGCTGGTGTGGCCCTCGACTTTTGTCTGTCATAGGCCCTGAGGTCCTCGGAGACGGTTGGTTTTTAAAAAGAAGCTCAAAACTGCTTTTGACTAGGATTAATTGTGTTCAATGTTCTCTAAACCATTTGTGTTGCCCTGCATGAATAAGAATCTAAAGTTTGAGTTTGTAAATGAACCTGGTGTAGACAGATATTGGCAGAGTAGCCATAAAGATGACTTAAGTAAAAGTATTGTTACCTCAGCAAAATATTACTCAAGTAAAAGTAAAAAAGTACTCCACGCAAAAAAAGTTACTCAAGTAGCGAAAGTACTGAGTAACTTTGGAAGGAGTAATATACTAGTTTTTGGTACTCGCCAATACCGATGCCACGAAAAAGGAGCCGATACTGAGTATGTCCGATAACGCCCCATTCATGTTAACGGGGTGATGTCTACCGCATTGTCCACAGTGCTACGAGTTCTCCTCCCCTCGTCGGCTTGTCTGCGACGTCCACCCCCGATCTCTTCAACCCAGTTTCCAACTAATCATATCCAATAAAGTATTAAAGATGCATACGTACTACCTTCAAAATGTCTGCCACCCCCAAGCTGTGACATCACCGTGCAACAGCCTAATTTTATGTTATTATTATTTTCATTTTCCCCCCTCAGTGTTGTTATGTTTGCAGGGCTGGAAAACAAAATTCCGTTCTGAACGGTTCAGCTAGGTCTATCTTTAATGTTTTCGTTCCGGCACAAAAATATTGGTCCTTAACCGGTTCGGAACGCAAAAATTTAGCAAAAGTTCCTAAATTGGTGAAATATTACGTTTTTTATATAATTTATACAAAATATATTTGGTGGACTTTCAAACTTCAGTGCAACTGTATTGACGTGAAAACCGGGTTTAAAACGCCATTACGTTCACTTCCTCGTCTGTCCACAAGATGGAGCCCCAGATGCATGGGGCTTGATGGCTGACAGTGAAAGTGGATGGAAATAGTCTCCCAGACATAGGATATGTTAAAATATAAAGAGAACGAAAAAAGTTTTTAACTGGTTTTGTGGATTTCATTCTGTCTCTGTTCCGGAACAGTTGAAGAAATCTTTTTCCATTTATGCTCCTCGTAAAATTCAGTACATTTCCGTTCGTTTTTGGTTTTCGTTTCTTGAAGTGGTTCGGAGCCCTTTGTGTTTGTTTGTGTTTCCCAAGAAAAAGTAAAAATGCTAATAAAAACAGAAGTGTGCAACAATATGTGTGACCAACCAGGCAGGCCTCCAAGGTACGTCTCCAGCGGAGCTTCAAGGGTGAGCATCAGTCTCTGTAGGGCGGGGCCAAGCGTGGCTTCCGGGGCGTAGGTGACGGTGGAGGTCGGGTCTCCAGTGAGCACCAGGTGAGTGGCGTTGGCGGCGAGCGTGAACAGCAGGTGATCCGGATAACAGAGCATCAGAGAGTCTAACCTGGCCACCAACAAGCCCTCCATAAACACCTGGAGATTCTGGAACCACACAATTCATGAAACCTTTTGTCAGTAAATGTATTGATGCTCAGGCCACAGAGATGTTTCCACAGGCTCCTCAACATCTCGTATAGAGAACACGTCACAAACGAGGAAGTGAAAGCCAGAATAAAACAAGCCATAGGACCATATCAAGATCTACTAACCCAGGTCACATGATCCCAAGGACTCTCAAAAACATTCCTTCAAGGCACAGTGCCAGGTGGAAGGAGGAGAGGAAGATGGAGAAAGTGATGGGAAGACAGCATCCAAGAGTGGACAAGTTGCAGGCTGAGTGACACCATACGAGTGGCCGAGGACAGAGAGAGATGGAGAGAACTGGTTGCGAAGTATTCAGTGACACCCCAACGGTCAGCCAGACTACTGGATTGATGATGCTGATGATTCAATAATCTACGCAACCCGTTCCGTTTACTCATTTTTGACGGACTTATCAGTGAATGCAGCCATCCCATTGGTCCAGAAGAACATGTGATGACACCCAGTGAGTTTCAAAATGACAGTCTCCTGTATTTAGCCTGTAAACTTTGTTACTGTAACTGTTCCAACATTTTGCTTTGCCCTCGGAAAAGGCAGATCTAACAGACACATTCCTGGTACAACTCAATGTTTGTTTGCTTCTGTTTATTAATTTTTTCTCTTTGAGTGCTTTCTGTTGGGCACTGCAGAAGCATGAAGTCAAAGGGCATCACAGGAACACGGGTTGACATTGGATCACAGCTCAGCATAGCATAGCATGCTCCAGCATAGTTCAGCACAGCCCAGCATAGGTTGTAAACCGACGGCCTGTGTCTGTCTGATCGTTGACGTTGGCGTTCGCCAGGTGCATTGATTTGGCTCGCAGTTTGCGCATGCGCTCCTAGGCCTTATATAGACAGCGTTAATTATATTTCTAGTTAATGCATTTCTAGTAGCTATTAAACCATAACTTTTGATCAGGTTTTTATAAATGAAATTAATTACTTTTAATTAAATATTTAAATGATTTACTCAAATGCAAATTGAACTCAA
>OMKY01069579.1:3477-21896 GCA_900302395.1 Bregmaceros cantori | reverse complement strand
TATATATATATATATGTGTGTGTGTGTGTGTGTGTGTGTGTGTGTGTGTGTGTGTGTGTGTGTGTGTGTGTGTATGTATGTATGTATGTATGTATGTATGTATGTATGTATATCATGTACACTATAAATCAACAATCAATAACAAAAACAAACCAAACAGAAAAACATTGTCTTTATTCTCGTGATCAATCCGATTATTTATCTGAGTATTTAATTCCTTTCATTTGCGATGTATGAAACAACTTTGTACTCGTTTGGTGGCGACGCGATGGTAATATGTCCGTATGTCCGTCTTTATTCTCGTGATCAATCCGATTATTTATCTGAGTATTTAATTCCTTTCATTTGCGATGTATGAAACAACTTTGTACTCGTTTTGTAGCGACGCGACGGTAATATGTCCGTATGCCCGTGTACTTGTTTTGTACGCGATGGTAAAATGTCCGTTTCGAGTATTTGTACTCGAGTATATCTACTCGTCTTGGTAGCGACGCGATGGTAGAATGTCCGTTTCGAGTATTTAATTCCTTTTATCAAATTATTTGGCCGTAAGAATCACTGCGTTTCCAAAGAGGCGTCTCCAATGCGTGCGCGCTCCCGCGAGGGGGTGCTTTTTCTGGCAAGGGGTGCCAAATCCGGCACAACACCGCCAACGGTGGCGGCCCAGAATGCACCGAGCGTGCATTCACTACAATATCCAAACGTAACGGATGGAACGCACGTTTACGTTACAGATTACCATGTTCCATGACTAACTTGTAAATATAAGGGATTACTTTTAAAAACTAACGTTCCCACCGCTGTCATGCAATGAGACAAGACATCCTCCACTCCCCCCTGGGCTGTGAAAAGGCATCCCCCCAGGGTGGGGAGAACGTACGCAACAACACCAAGGAGCGTGGTCGTACCCAGGTCATCTTTGTCCAGCGGGATCTCCTGCACCAGCGACGGCATTACGAAGGAGAAGGTCTTCCTGTTGAAGTAGTACATCGTGTAGCCCACGAACATGGCCGTGAATATAGTCGCGCGGTAGTAGCCATAGTTGGCCATGATCGCCAACCTCTCTCCTCCCGATGCAGCAAACGAAAAAGGCTTGTTTTAAATATAATAGCGTTAACATTCAGCCAGGATAGAGTGGCGGCGGCGGGGGCAACGACTCCTCCACGCCGGGCGTCTCTCTCCCCGTGCAGCGCAAACACGACGACTTTGAACTTTGCATCCCCGCTTCAACAGTGCCCGGAGGTCCGCTGCTCAAGTTGAGGTGTAATCAATAGAGTTTGGGTTAATGGTCAATCCGCGGTGACCCTCCATCCTGCGCGTGTACAGCACTCCCTCTAGCGTGATGGCAGATCAGAATAAGTAATGACTAAGCTGTCCCCCGGAATGTCGGGAAGATCTTGACATGTCTCCTTTTTTTCTTTCGCTGACCGACGTGCGCGGTGCGTTGCCATTAAAACTTGGAGCGACTGGAGCGGGCAAATATCCATGCTCGCGGGCGGAGTTAATAGTACGGAAGTCTGAGTCGGGCAGTGTTGTTCTACGTGTCACAGTGAGACAATTGTTGTGCCGCTTCAAATCCATGAAATACAAAATGTATAATATAATTAATATAAAATGAATATAATTAATATTATAAAATAAACAAAATACAATTAAACAGCATGTATGGGCGCATTGGCCACCGTGTAATATGTGGCGTTTAAAAGCGAAATGTTGCACATTGGTATGCAAATATTCTTCTTTATATATTTCAAATCCGCTTTGCTATTTTTTGTATGTGAAATTCCTTCTCTATGTGATGGAACAATAACTCGCATGATTTATTTCCACACATGAGTTTAGCTGTAATTGACGTCACAGTTTGTATTATTGCAAATTGTGACACGATAGAAGGGCATACGATTTGTGCGATTTGGCGCATTCGACCTGCGTAGGCGAGAGTTAAACAACGTAAAAAGAGAGAACGACCAGACATTTTATCAACATTACTCAATAATAGATGTATCTAGTAAAACACAATTTCTGGTAAGACTTCAACCCTAGGATTTAGCGCCGTTGACCGAAGAAATACGCTACAGGCGTGGTCAAATACATACATGGAATTAACATTTACCATGCCAGTTTTGACGTTCCAACATTTACTACAACTGTTTTTCTGTGATGGAATATTTGATGATCTTACTTTTGTGACCACACAATATAATAAAATTCGTTTGACCTCTGAATTTATGAACAATCTACTGGGCCAAATTTGATTTGTGTAATCTGCTCTTGACTTCTTGTGAGGAATTATAATTGATTGCAGTGTAGCTGGATTTCAGTGGGCCAATTCAAATAGGGTCTATGAAGCTCAACACAGGAAAAAGTTGAGATTTTTATTTCTATTAGTCCCATTTTCAAAGTCCCAACAAGAAGACCTACCAAGAAGCATCAGCACAAAAATACTTCTAGTTGCTACCTCCACATATTTCCGTATTGGTTTTATCAGTCTACTCTTTGCATGTATTGTATGTTGTCAAGATACAAGAATATTTTTATTTGTGGGGAAATTGGTCTTGGAAATGCACCAATCTGCCCCATAGCATACAACATAGCGTTACAATATTTCTGGGGTTTATTGACACGTCTTCTGTCAGTGACATGCGCGAACGGCTCATCACTTCTGTGAGCTGATAGTACTACATGGTTGAATACATTGCGTGTGAGATGCAACACTTGCCCTGACTCACCCATGCTTCATATTTTACAACCAACTAAGTTCAGAGTGGAAGCAACTATGCCGTGCTTGTGCCGCGCCCCGCCCTGATGGAGGTTAGGGAAGTTTTGGAGTAAATCTAATTCCAAACAGAGTGAGGAACCCCGGCAACCCCCGGTAATATACTTATCTTTTTCCAAGAAGAATGAGAAAGGAGGTGTACATGGTGCCATGAGAGGCTTGAGGAGTGTTGGTCAAGAGCTTGTCAGAGGCTTGGTAATCCTGGAAAGTATTCATACTTATTTGTCAACCTGAGTGAACTTTTGCAGTTGCTAACTGCTCTGCTGATGACAATCCTAAACTAGTCCTATGTAGTTATCCTGACTGCTAAAAGTGTATCCTGAAATCAAAGCTAAAAATGTGGGGCACATCCATCCGTCAGAAGTTATAGAAAATACACAAATTTGGCAGGAATTCAGCCATCTTTAAAGTGCCTGCCTCCAAAATCGACTCAGTTCATAAAACCATAACACACCACGTTTCGGGGATACAATGAAAGACTGATCCTGGTTCCACTAATTCCTCCATGATACTTGGAGATGGGTAAGCATGATTTTGTGATAGGAGATGGTCCGTCCATGCTCTGCAAATTCAGGGCAACCATGTAATCAGTTTTCCAGGCCGGTGATGGACACTCCACAACGTCAACTTCAACAACATAATCACCGTTAAGGCCCATTCATACCTCACGTAAAGTACGGATACGGTACGGATGGAGCATTTCACGGGCTCTCTCCGTCGATTATGACACGGATCTGGGGAACTTATGATTACGTGGGAACGGATGAAACGGAGCAATACTACTGGAAAATGTGGAGGGGGGGGCGCTATTGAGTATAAATAGCTGTTGTTGCACATGGGAACGTAAAAGACGCTCGGAGGTATGAAGGCGGCAACGCGTGGAATGTACGGACGGATTACGTACCTAATTGGCCACATGTAGGGTATGAATCGGCTTTTAGTCTCGCAGTGCACGCAGCTGTCATGGGATCGATTCCCGTCTCCGGCATAAGTATGCTGCAGGTCTGTTTCCTCGCTCTCCCGACTCCCCTTTCACTCTAAGCCTGTCAATAAAGGCGAAGAATGGTGCTGACGCCCAAAAAATAACTAAGAAATGTATTCGGAGGAAAGTGTGAGGTCTTCCAACCCAATTTATTTTAACTGCCATTCCTATTGTCAAGCATACTGATGGTTGTATTATGCTGCAGTGCTGTGGTGGGCAAAGGAGCTGTTGCTTTACAGTAAGCAGCAAATTGACTGAACAAGAAGGAACATGATCTCAGGAAACCTTCAAATTATCATCACAAAGATACTGCCAGATTGAATGTGTTATGCTTCACTATTCCTTGTAGTACATGTGGACCTGGAACTCTGGAAGTAATACACATAGGAAAGGTGTTTCAAAGACCCAATGTGTAATACAAGTAAAGTTCAATACAAGGACAATATATCTAGGGTTGTTCTCTACACAGAAACAAGGAAGTACAAACTAGATGCACTCAGCCAAGGCTGTGATCCAGATAATATCTAACTCTTAATGGATTGTTCTTTGGGCCAAAAGGGCTTATGTATGGTGATGTCACGGCTTGCGGTTGGCGGACATTTTGGGGGTTGTGCGTACGGTGAAGTATGTATGGTTATGTATGGTTAAGCGGTAGACATCACCACTTCACATCCATGGTATTGGGGTAAATATAATGGACACACTCATGCTATCAATCACCAGCAGATGGCAGCCTATTACCATGGATAAATCACTAACATAAGAGTTTAAAGCTGACAATATTTTATCTGAGCGCAACGCGACCCCCAGAATAGCTGCCGCCACTTAGCTGTGGTCGACAGGCACACGGTTGATGCCCACCTCTGGTAAGAAACTTTTTGAGTTATTTATTTTACATGTTTTTAATGAGACAGAATCAGGCAAACAATCATATAACATCAAAACCCACCCCTCCCCAACCGCGTGGTCTACCGGAATAGACAAGAACAACAACGGGAGAGATAAATTACATAAAAAGCAATTAAACGGTAATAAAATAAAAAGTTACACAATAAAAAAAAATAAAGGGTTACACTTGTATGGGGATGGGATCTTCATATTTTTGAACACTGGTTTTACCCACATTCACAATACAAGGGAAACAGACATCCTGTGGATGAGGAACATGGAAAGGTGAAGTAGATATATGTAGGTGTGGATGATCTCACTGATCTGTTTTTAAAATAGTTAATAAATGGCTGCCAACAGGGAAAATTAGTTAGTAGTTAGTAGTTAATAGAGCTATTTTATGATTTATGATATTAAGAATTGTTTTAAAAATTCCTGCATCCAGATTGTGATCCGGATCATCTCTAAATTTCAGTCGATTCTTCCTTGGACCAATACCATATCGATAACCTTTGTAAAATGTATGTTATTTATTTCAGCCCAAGCACCATTGTCTTATTTTCTGAGTCGAAAAATACTGTTCTGAAGTAAGGTAATTTCAAAGTAAGAGTTCAGTCTGTGAGTTTGTTAATCTCATAACAAACTCTCATCTTAAAGCTACCATGGTTCTCATCTTAAAGCTGCCATGGAAGGTGCTCAACTACAATGCATTGGGAGCGAATTTGGAGTTCAGTGCCTTGCCCAAGGACACTCTGGCATGGAGACTCATGTTCAAGCTGGGATTCAAACCACCAACCTTTGGGTGTTCAACCCCCTGGTCGTTGGAACGCGGCCACTCAAAATGACTGAGTTATACACGAGTTTACGTGCAAAACACTGGGGGAAGTCATTTTGTCCTGCGCTTCTGCAGGTCACCTTCAAAATCCGACCACTAGATGTCGGTCTGTGACCAATTACACATTACTATCCTTGCTTCGTTCACCATTTTACATAAATATTGATGAAATACAGTCAAAATCCAACTTGAAATTACTCACAGAATGGTCACATGTTCTTCTGGACCAATAGGCTGGCTGCTTCTACTAGTTGTTCCAAAAGGAATGAGACAATGGAACGGGTTGAACTGATTATTATTAAATCATGCGTTTGTGGGTCACAGATCAGCACGATAAAATTTGGGTGAGGAATAGCACACTGCAAGTTAAATGTTTAAATAACTCTGTAGGTGTGTGCTCCCATTGAATAGACATGTTGGAAAAATGGCCAAATACACGGCAAGTAAATGAGACCGGAAGTGACGTTCAGAGACCAGAGGTACCCCCCGAACTCGTCTATTGCCAGCCATCACAAAGTCTTTACATCAGGAAGTTTGACGTTACCATAAGTGACATTATCAATCCTGCCAACCAGTTGTAATGTCTTTGTGATCAATAATAACACAGAACTGTCAAATGTTCCCTTCCTGGCTACCTGTCTGTCCAACTCCCTTCCTGCTGATATTTGCCATTCTCCTTCTCTGGACAGTTTCAAAACACAACTTAGAACCCATCTCTTCTCAACTAACTTTCTACAATTAGATAACTACATCCTGGTTATTTTTAAGTTTTCTTTTTTGGTTTGTTTCTTTTGTAAAGTGACCTTGGGTTTCTTGAAAGGTGCTATATAAAAGTTATTATGATTATTATTATCATTATTATGATAATAATAATTTAATGTCATTGTTAACTGTGATGGTGACCTTTCCCTCTCCCTACAGGTATTCATTGTCTGTCTCTCCCAATACCCTTTCTGCAGCCAAAAATCAATCCCGCTTTGTCATAAATATGTTGATTTTTCCCATTTTGGCCATTCCTAATTATTTCTTATTTCCTCTCTTCCTTTGTTAAAGGAGCAAAGCAGATAGAGATGGGTGTTCATCGAGTTAAGTTTATTTCACTGTCTGTTTGTCAAAGGCTGTTTCAAATATGGTTGACAAACAATTCAATTATTTTATTAATGATCATTTCCCTTTCAGTATGGTGTGCTATGAGTATATATGTAATATATATATATACAAAATGGGGTTGACAAATATATACATATACATATACATATACATATACATACATATATATATATGTATAACATATAAACATACATTTTTAAATGTATATATCGTTCTAATGGAATATGCCCCATGTCCTGCAACGAGCGAAGAAAGTCGATGTCATGGCAACGCGACAACAAACGCGGGGGAAAGCGCTGGCCGCTGGAGGTCCGGCCGGCCTTCGTTGTTCTCCAAAGAAATGTGACCGCGCAAGAAGAAGAAAAATAAATAATGTAACTGTCTATCCATACTAACTGAGCGACGTTTTTCAGGGAACCAGGTTTCATGTTGTGACCTACACGACAGTGGACCAATATGGTAAACGCACACTTACACTCACTCTTTTCCTTTCGCTCTCCCCACCCCCTCCTCGTTCACGCTCACTCTTCATATCCTTTATATTTATACAAATGTGTCGTTCGTGAAACGTCTATTTTATCAGTATAATCTGATAATCACGCACAATCACACACTTTCTCCCCACACCCTTTCTCCCCCCTCTCCTTTATATTCTTTATATTTATACATATCTGTCTCGCGTGAATCGCTTGTCTATCATCTCATTAACAGCCAGGCAGTGTGTCGTCGGGCCGCTCTAGCGGCAGCGGTAAGACCCGCCGATACCGAACCAAAGGCCCAACCTCTCAGGTGGACGAGACGCTTTTTGGCGGACCTTCAAAGACAGTAAGTCTGCCATGCATTATGTTTGAATAACGATGGCATATATCGCGTCTTACACGAATGTGAATTGCGGATATTGGCGATCTTTTGTGATTTTTAGGTTTGCAAGGGGTTACTTATACGTTTAAGAAGAAAAAACATTATTTCTGACAAACTATTTGCTACAAATTGCCGCTGTTCAACTCACCAAATTATATAAAATAAAAACACTTGCAACCCATGAAGTAATTCAAAAGTAATATACATTATGAGTAACCACATTTTTTGTTAAATTATTGTTGAATTATTGTTGACGTGTAATAATCAATTGTAGTTGTCCTTTTTTCTTGAATGCTAAGTGAAGTCCTGAGCAGGACCATGGAGGTCCATTAAGGTCAAATAGATGTTGATGGTATATTTTAGTATGTGTTCCATTCTCCCCACTCAGCAGGGACGTCAAGATGTGTCTCGTACACAGACACGGGACGGGAAAAGCCGTGAGAAGACGGTTTCCGTTGATAAAAGTGAGAAGATTCGTATCATCACTAAAGACCTCATAAGGGATCTAAAGTACGTAGCCCAATTATTATTTAACTAATTTTATAGCATATGTGGCTGGTTATAGTTGATAGTTTTAATTGTGACATGATCTTGTGTGTGACAGTTGTAACGTTGTCATAAATATTTATTTATTAGTCTTGGGAGAAATGGACCCAAACAGGGATGGCATTGGCAGTTGCAACTCCAATGGCCTACGCCTGCTGTCCCTGTGTGCACAAGGCCTCTGGTAGACCATTCCATAGTTGAGGGCCAAAGAAGCTGAATGTGACCTCTCCATGCAATTTGGAATTAATTGGCGGAACTACTACGAGTGCCAGATTACCAGATTTAAATAGGAGGTTATCAATTGCTTCTATCTTCACCCCGTTAGGGTCCATGGGGCTAAGCTGTGCTATGTATGCATCTGGTCGAGCGTAACTGTGAATATCACATCATTCAATACTTTTTTTCCCTGCCAAGAGCTGTCTGTTTGAATGGTTTCTGTTTCCGTTGACCACAGGATCCCCAGCAAGCCGCTGGGAGCATCCATCGTTCTTCCTCCACTGGAAATGGAGAGGCTGATGCAAGCCGCGCGTGTGGTGACTGCAGAGGAGAAGCTTGCCATGGTGGACGCCTTAAAGCAGCAGAACGAGGCATTGCTGGTCAGTGACTGTCCGACGTGCTATATTGACAACAACCAATACCATCATTCGGTTATTAAAAACGAATAAATAAAATAAATATACCATTTTAAAAACGACCTACTATTTAGTAGTTGTGTTAACAATACATCAATTAATTACCAATGAATCTATGTTTGTTCTTTGTTTTGTTGTTTTGTTCTGTTTAGTTAGTCAAAAAACATTCAATTTCGGACTTCCAAATGACCCAGGCGATGGGCGGACTCTAATTGTGTCCACAGCAACAGGCCGAGGAGCGCAAAAAGTACATTGAGGCGATGGAGAACGCACACAAACTGAAACAGCCCTTGAACGACCTGGAGCTGGAGGCCCAGGAGAAGGCTGCTAATCTAAAGGATCGCGCCAATGACATGCGCATGGAGGAGGACCAGGAGGTCAAGAAGTTCAATGAGGTACCACAGTCGTTCTAACTTAAAACACCCTCTACAGACACTTGCTAGAGATCTGATTGGTGCACACCAGATGATATCAATGTTTTAAAACTGTGTGTTATAATCTATACTCTGGACCAAAGACTCAGCAGAACTAGAGAGGGTATGAAACCCTTTAATTGGTACATATAGATATACACATTTATAGTGAGAAAATGATGACAGTCTTTAGTTTTAGTCTTTAGTTTTTAGTGTGTTCAGTCAAGGCTGAGGACGAGCGGACCATAATACATGACGTCTTAAAGAGAGTTCAATCTTTTTTTAATACATTTTTTCCCAGCCCATTTTTTCCAAGCTTTATTTATTAGCGTTAGCGGAAACAGGTGAAGATGGAGGGCAGACATGCGGGAAATACGTTGTTGGCGAGATTCGAACCACCGACTCACCGCGCCATTAAGGCATATGCGTGCTTTCCAGCGCTCTGCCTAACGAACTGAGCTACTGGGCAGCACGAGAGAGTTCAATCTTTGATCCTGTGTAGGTCCGAAGATGGAAGGCCAGATGTCCCGGAGCACGCTGGAAGGAGAGGAGAGAAACCGAACAGAGTGACTTAACTAATAAACAACTACGAAATGCTTAAGGCACTTTTCTATTCAGACACATTCACATATTAGGTTAGCCATAACCTACTCTACGTATTTGGTAATGTACCCAAAGGGTTTCTTCTCTCTGTGTTGCACGCTACCGTCGCTGACTGCGCGAAGAAACTCTTCGCAACATTGTGATTGTTTTTGTATTTTCCACTCGTGGGCTTGGCCTAGAAAGGTTCTTTAGAAAATAGTTTATTTACTGTTGCCTACTTCCAGCTGATTCTGGATGCCCAGTGCCACGCCGTGCGGGACACTCAGATCCTGGAGAAGAAGCAAATCCAGGAAGAGCTGGCAGAGGAAGAGCGTCGTTTGGACAACATGATGGAGATGGAGCGTCGCAAGGCGATTGAAGCTCAAGAGCGCAGCGACGCCATGCACCGCGAGCAGAGCATGAGGTCAGTGTGCTTTCATTAACTAATTCATTTACACATTTAGTGGGATGTCTGGTCGATGCAATGCAATCCTCTGACCGGAACACCACCTGCACGCTATTGTGTGCATTAACATTGAAGGGGACTGTCCCATGGTTATAGGGCGATACGTCACATCGCAAAGCTTCCTACGGACGTAGCATCTGCTCCCTATGGACGTAGCATCTGCTCCCTATGGACGTAGCATCTGCTCCCTATGGACGTAGCATCCGCTGCGTTGTGGACGCCTTTGCGATGTGACGTATCGCCCTGCTCCCTGTCCCATTAGTGTGAAGGGGGGAAGGCCGAGTGGCGGCAAGCGGACATGCAGTATATGACCAGGAGGGGAAGCAATCTCGTTGGAGCTGCGTGTGCTGTGATTTAAGCTACAGTACGGCAGCAAGACTATGTATGGGACTTGGAGCAGGGGTCTTACCCGCTGCGCCACAGGGCCAGACCCGGGAGTATTCTTGGAGGGTTAGTAAACACGCATAGACCTAGGTGCAGAGTCCTGCTACTGAACGGTAAACGATGCCATACTAATGTCATGTGCGATGTTGACTTCCATATTAGGGCTGCAACTAACGATTATTTCAATAGTCGATTAGTTGCCGATTATTGAAACGATTAATCGACAAATCGACGGTTAGATATTTTTCCTTTCAAAAATCCCCCAAATATTCACAGCGACACAGAAATTAATCTTGTCAACGTGAAATGTTGTCAATTTGGGTTCACTATAGCCAACAAATGTGCAACAATTTAGTTACAATTTACCAAATTGTAGAAATAATTTGGTGATATCAAATTTGTGTAGACCAATAGTTGGTGGTGTCAGCAAAAAACTGCTGACAATATCGAGGATTAAATTCCTTGGCGATTACCGATTATTGCATTAGTTGTCGATTAATTTTATAATCGATTAGTCATTGATTAATCGACTAATCGTTGCAGCTCTATTCCATATATTCACCGTCTCCACTGGATGTTTGTGAGCATGAATCTAAGGTGCTCCTGCTGTATGTGATAGAGGTAAACAGATGATCATCAACCAGATAGAGGAGCGCATGGAGGAGAGAATGCTCAATGAGGAGATGAAAGTCCAGGAGGTCAAGCAGCTGCTGAAGTCACTGGCAAGGATGCAGGAAGAGGACATGAAGGTGGGATGCATTCTGGGTACGGGGAGAGGGCCGCACGTGAACTGCAGGGTTGAGTGGTCGTCGAGGTATTACTTACTTATGCTTATTGTTACTCATTATTCCAACATCCAGAAAAGGAAAAATGTTACATTATTATTATTATTATTATTATTATTATTATTATTATTATTATTGATAAAAGTGATAAAAAGTGTTGGGCGTGATGCTGACTGCTCTCAATTCACAAGAACAGAGGCAACACACTTGTTTAACTTTGTTGTGCGCCCGTGACATATTCATGCAACGATATAAACGTGCTATTCGACCATCATGGTGTAGCGGCACTTTTTAAAAAATGTCGAGCGCCATTTTCCATTTTTATCAACAGCTGGAGATTGGGATGAAAGCAGACCTGCAGCACATGGTCGATGAGGGGAAACAAACTCGAGCTGTGTGTGTTGTAAACCGACAAGTTACAGGCATGAGGCTTTATATGTGCTGGAAGCAGCAAGTTAACCGACACTGCCACAGAACCACTGGCTCTATGACGGCACCTTTAGTCAGAGCCGCCAATGTTGACTAGCATCACTGTTTCCACAATTGAAATATGCCTATGCAGTAAAGGTTTGTCCGCCGAAAACAAATCTAGAACATTCCAAATTGTTATTATTATTATTTTTTTTAAATTCAGCCATCTTGGAAGTGTCTGCCTCCCAGATCGAATCAGTTCATGAACCTTCCCTATAGCATTAACACCCTGAATCTGGGACAAATCCATCCGTTCAAAAGTTATGGCATTAACACAAGGGACTGCGGCGGATGTGGCGGCGCACGCAAAACCATTTCAACCCTGACGCTCCACGCTTCAGGGACACAGCTATGTGGGCTAATGCACACACCCTCCACTAATGATTGTGGTGTGTGTAGGCTCTGGAGAAGAAGAGAATGGAGCAGAGTGAACTCCAGAAGGAAATCATGGCTATAAACGCTGAGAACATCCAGGCCAAGGAGAGACAGAAGGAGCAGGAGAAGCTTGCCGACCTCAAGAACATGGAGTTCATGAACCAGAAAATGGTAGGACACTGTGTCTGTCTGTCTGTCTGTCTAGCTCTACACTGTGTTACAAATAATCACCAAAAACAGAAACACTTTTATTGCCAGGTCATGGATAAACACAACTGGGAATTCACTTTGGACGTTTGGTAAGCACCCTGGTCTGTTGTACAGTAAGGTATAGCATAGTAAAAATATAATATAACAACACTGTGAATTCAATAAAAATAACGGTATGGTAGAAAAATATATAACTATATTAATTATTCAGACAAGCCATGAGACATTACAGTAGAGATCAGTGTACAGAAAAAGAAACATCAACAGTAAAAGCCAGCCTTCAGCTTCACATCTGCACACTGTGTCATCTCTTTATCATCATCACCACCAATACAGTCACTCTGTCATATCTAACATAACAGTTTATAATATAAAGAAAAAGGTGCCTCAAGAAGATAACCTTTTTCCTTATGTTTTGTTCCCCACATCTTCACATTTTAAGTCGCAAACATACAAAATTACTCCTTGCTTATTATATTGTATTAGGCAACACTGTCATTATATAAGACAACCAATTCAAGTAACAATTAATAACCACAATAAGGAATAAATGTATCTCCTGTGTGTTTAAAGCTAATTGAGAAGATGTATATAATATGGCTAAAATTTAAAATCGGCCATCATGGTATTACCTGGAATAGCACTGAATAGTTTCTCAGGTTTAAGAACCACTGGTTTAGCCTATCCAAAAGAAACTACAAGGTTTCATTCTTTTTTTTTTTTTTAAGTTATTTTTTCCGACGTCAGCGCCATTTTTCCATCTTTATTGTATAGGATTAGTCGGAAACTGGGTTGAAGAGATCGGGGGTAGACATTGCAGACAAGTCGACGAGTGGAGTCGAAGTCGCGACACTGCGGACGCTGCGGTAGACACAGCGCCACTAACACGAATGGGGTCGCGTTAATTGCGGTGTCCATAGCCACAAGGTTTCATTCTGATGGTCATGGCTGGCACTTAGGCCCGTCTGCACACCAGTACATACTGGTATTTATAATAAAGTAGTTGCTACATCTGTGATGTGTCTGGATACAACTGCTCTGTGTGTTGTGTTGTGTCTGTCAAGAACGTTGTCATAGAGATAATGCCAGACGGCTGAGTCGCATTACTCATGTGACTAAGTACTCATAAAGTACTTGTACTCTTGAGTATTTTTAATCAGAGTAACAATAAACATGATTAACTACGAACATATGATTCATACGAAACATGGTTCTGCATTTTAAATTGAATTCCCAAAAAGGTAGCATTTTGCAGTTGATTTTGTAATATACAGAATTGCATTTTGTATCAGGTACAGAGAAAATGAGTCAGGAATTTGTCCACTAGTGTCCCTATTCCCTATTATATGGTGATGTTGTATTTGTGTCTTGCTGTGTGTGTGTAGGCCCAAGAAGCAGAGTATGAGGCCAAGCAGCAGCGTATTAAGAAAGAGAAGGAGTTAGAGGTGGCTAAACTACGTGCCATGCAGGAGAAAGACAAAGGAACCAAGGCTAAACAGGTAACACACTTGCAACCCTAACCCCCCTCTTCCCCCAAAAAAGGGGGGGTCATCATCATCAGTCCCGTAGTCTGGCTGACCAGGTTGGGGCACCACCGAAGACTTTACAACCAACTCCCTCCATCTTCCCCTGTCCTTGGCCATTCGCATGGTGTCACTCAGCCTGCACCTTGTCCACTCTTGGATGTTATCTTCCCATCGCTTTCTCTGTCTTCTTCTCCTCCTTCCACCTGGCACTGTACCTTGAAGGATTGTTTTTGAGAGTCCTTGGGATCTTGTTACATGTCCGTACCATTTTAGTTTTCGTTTTTTTGACTGTGGTTAGTAGATCTCCATATGGTCCAATGGCTTGTTTTATCCTGGCTTTTACTTCTTCGTTGGTGCCTGGCAGCAGGCATGATGGAAATCCTGGCTTCCATGGCTCCCAGGCTTCCAGGGTCCCCCCAGCGGGATGTGTGGATTTACGTACTTTGTTAATGAGTTGTAACTGCTTAACTAAGGGTTAACTAAGCATAACTGATCATTTGAGCATGGACAAACAAGAGTATAGGTGTTCGCCACCAAGAAACTAGTATGTATGTATGTATGTATGTAATGAACATTTGACATGAACAAATGATAAACCAATGTTAAATCGAGATTGTAGTTACATACACAAGCCATATGCTTCTGTGCTCTTCACACAGGACGAGCTGCGTGTGAAGAGGAACCAGGACCAGGCCGAACGGGAGTGGAGGCGCAAAGAGAAGGAGAAGGCGACCAAGAAGGCCAAAGAGGACGCAGAGCTGCGGCGAGCGCGCCTGGAGCAGGTGCAACACAAGGAGAAACTGCTGGCCATCGAGGCGGCGCGGGAGAGGGCCGAGTTCGAGAGGATGCTGAAGTGAGTCAACACACTGGAAATCTAAGCATTTAGGAGCCCGGCTGAGAGGCAGAGAGGGGGTGGAATGGAGAGGGGACGTAATGGTTTGATGTGCACCGCCACTACCACAGCAAATCCTTCATTTTAATGTGATAACTTTTGAATGGATAGACGGATTTGTCCCAGATTCGGTGTGTTAATGCTCTGGGGTAGGTTTATGAAGTGATGAGATTTTGGAAGCCGGCGCTTACAAGATGGCCTTTTTCATCCATTTCTTTGGTACATTCTTATTTAAAACACCCGGGTCCCCAACTTCCATTACCTTCTTCTTCTCTTGTTTTTTAAGGGCGATCCACTCTTGTCTGTGTCAAGCCGAATCCAACACGCAACATGACATCAATCCCGCCAGGATAGATTCCTGCCATTGGGAATTTCGTGCAAATCACTTATAAATTGCTATATAGCATCTCTGGACTGAGCCCCACAAAACCCATGTCCCCATTTTTTATATTTTCAATCATTCGGCCGTGAGAGCCAATCAAATTTGGCGTAAACCTCGCTTAACAGGAAGTCAAGTCATATCTCGGCAGCCGTCTGTCAGAATGCTCTGCAAATTGACATACCTCTTCATACCTATCTATTGACAAATCACAGCAAATTCAATCAGGACCCCAGCTCAAGAGCTCTAGTGCCACCAGCAGGTCAAAGTTATGGATAAGTTATTCAGGGACACTGTTTGCTGTAGACGACTTTACACGCCAAACATAGAACGCTGCCATTTTGCCGTGACTTTTTGACACACAATAATAAATGATCTGTGGAACTCGCAGGGCGACGCAGGAGGCCATCGCCAAGCAGAAAGACGAGGAGGAACGCCAGCGACAGAAAGCCCTGCAGCATGCGGCAGGTGTGGACCAGCAGGTGAAGGAGCGCGAGAACCTGACCGTAGCCAACCGCCACAAGGTGATCAGAGAGAGGGAGGAGCTGGACAAACAGACCCATCTCCGACGCATCAGACTGGACCAGATCAAACAGAGGAAGCTGCAGGATCTCAGGTTGGTGGGTTCAGTGTAATGAGATGCACAGCGCGGTGCATGCTGGGCCGGCACCGTTGGTGTCTCGACGTGTACCGGCGCGCCCCTTAAATAGAGTCGGAACGAACCGTGGCAATAGCTGAGTTCAGCTATTGCTGATGTCGTTCCTCTATTCCCCAGCTCCTCCTCGGGGGGCACTTGTTACAATATATATATGTGTGTGTGTTTTTCTAAAAAATAATGACTATTAATCAATTACATATTATTGAGATGGTTTGACTGTCGCATCCTTTTTGAGAGTCTTGAGTTTGCCAGGCAAAGGGTTAACGGTGCCGCCATGTGTTGTGATTGCAGGGCAGCAGGCCTTCCAGAGAAATACTGCACCCAAGTGGAGCGGAAGATCCACTCGCTGCCTCGTATGTTACTATGATTACAGCAACCTCAAGCAGCCTCCAGTTGTATGTGGCTACATTACTATTAACACTCGTCAAATTAACTCAAGGTTTGATTGCTCTCAATAAACGTGAAACCTACTTTTTTTGTTTCCTTTCAGCTGTCAAAACAGCTGTCAAAGTGTTATGTTCTAATGGTTTTTTCCAGCCCATTCAGGCTGTTTTTTTTCCCAAGCTTTATTTATTAGGGTTAGTGGAAACAGGTGAAGATGGGGGGTAGACATGCAGGAAATACGTCGGTGGTGGGATTCGAACCACTGACTCACCGCACCAATAAGGCATATGCGTGCTTTCCAGTGCACTGCCTAACCGACTGAGCAGCACAATGTGTTATGTTCTAGGGTAGGTTCAATCATGAACTGATGCGATTCCGGAGGCCAACACTTACGAAATGGCTGAATTCAAGATGGCCACATTTTTGTTTGGTCCATAGCTTCTGACTAGGGTGGACGATTTGCCACAAAACTTTGTTTTCACAATAGCTGGTTTTTAGCTAACTCTGCATAGACCACGTACAGGGATTTATGACACATCCTACCGTTTCACTATGACAGCCAATCAAATGCCTCGGAAAGGTTGCATAACAGACGTTATGTCTGTTATGCGACCTTGTCCATGTGCCTATGTCTCAGCAGCGCTTAAATGGATGTGAACGAAACTTGGCACACGCCATCAGCATTCCCTGCAAGGACTGTGCATCAGAACACCTTGGCCCCTATAACTGCTTGCAGTAATACTTTTTAGCAAATTAGGGCTATAACTAATCGTTTTTTTATTTAGTTGACTAGAATTGTGGAGTGGTTATTGGTGGTGTTTGATGTTGCAGTTATTAGTGTCCATGGCCACACCTATTCTTAAAAGAGCCATGCATTGGCTGTTATAACTTCATGAGTCGGGCGGACATACATGACTGTATCAAACCCCGTCAGTGTTTAATACAGTCTCCATTTTGCCTCTACCCGAAATGACGCGACGCTTCGGCATGTTGCGCGACCAACCTTGCCACCAGTGAACGGACTACATACGGCCTACAACCCTTTTGGGCGCACAGCCGACAACTGTAGGCAATCAATCTACTGGTATTAATGCTTGGACACTAGACAAAGCTACTCATTACCAGGTGCACATTTCCCCGCATCCCCATGCCTGATCACTTTTCTTATGAGATACTCTGTGCAATTTTATGTATTGTCGTACTCTGCAAGCGAAATTCCATGTTGTGTGTTGTATTTTAAGATTTCCCCCGGGGCATCCAGCGAACGCGACAAGCGTCGTGACTAGAACTAAGTCAAGGGCTCAGAACCTGACCCTCCCGATACATGGATCCAGCCTCTCAGCCCTCGCATCCGCCACGGCTGTTGACACCCCGGGGTATTTGCACGGGCCGACGACTGTCTAAATCCATGCCATGAGTGTCAGAAGGGGGGCCCCTAGCCTAGTTAGACCCAGTTAACTTATGGATAGACACACCTCTATTCTTGGTCATGTTAACCCCTGAGCCAGTCATCGAGACCCACTCCTCCAATGGAGACGAGTCCAGGAACCGTTTGACCTAATCCTAGTCCTACCACACTGAAACCGAAAAACTCTGGACCCCAACACCCAAACGGGTCACACATGAAGCCTAGTTCCTATGTCAGCTGTTGTGTATGAATACTCCTAAATCAGTTTTTGTGCATGAATTTAGAGTCTCCATTCTGGCGCCTAAAATTGTTTCCTGGGTGTGTCTGTGTGTGTGTAGGGGTAACACGTCTAATGTCCTGACCTCGGACTTGCTGCTCCAGGCTGAGGATGACGGCCACAGCCTGGTGGAGGACCAGGAGCTTGGTCTGAGGCTTCTCACTGTTGAGGTGCAGCTGGCACATGGAGCCCAGCTCCTTGAAGGCCTCGTTGATGTCCCGCACGCGCAGACGCTCCCGGGCGTTGTTGGCCATGCGGCGCTCCCGCTCCCGCTCCGCCTTCTGCTCGGGGCTCAGGTCCTCGTCCTCGTGGATGCTGCTGGAAGATCAGAACCAGAACCAGTTTATTGATCCTAGTTTGGAAGTCATTTTCAAAAGATAAAAGAAAGATAAAGAACATAACACTATCAAAAGGAAGATTGAAATCATGTAATTGCCTATTGTGTGTACCTGGTGTGTGTGTGTGTGTGTGTGTGTGTGTGTGTGTGTCTGTTTATGTGCGTCTGCCCTCCCTGGAGCTACATCTTGCTTCCGTCAATGGTATTCCAGATTACAGGGCAAAGGTCAAACGGTGTCAGGC
>OMKY01069547.1:7606-21571 GCA_900302395.1 Bregmaceros cantori | reverse complement strand
ACAGAAGAGTGGAGAAAATCCACCAGTTCCGATGGTTCTAATGATGTGGTATGGAAATTCAGACATTTTGAATGCTTATAAATGCCATAAGTAACATTGATTAACTTGTTCAAATGCATCAACAAATGGTTTATTAATGTTCTACCTGACAATAGAGCTGGGCAATAAGGACAGAAATCCACATTGCAGAATACCCTGGAGCTCACCTTTGTATCGGTTGCAGAAAGAGAGCCGCCTAGCTCAATCCTCGTTTATGGTAGATAAAGCCTATCCGAAATTATTTACCAACATTGGCCATTAGAGGGCAGCATATGTAGTCACGTGACATTGTGGCGAGAGGCACACAGACAAAACCACATATATATTCGGTATATCAGTTTTTTTTTCCGGTGTATCGTCCACCTCTACCTGACACCAAAAACAAAATGTATTGTTGATAATTGAGGTGAGTTTAATTTAGCATGTAGCATACTCCAGTTACAGACACAAGTTATAGAATATGCACCAGCAACCAGCTGATTTACCAGGAGCCCTCAGCTGGGAAAGTTACTTTTCAAAAAGTAATTATACAAATTGGACTTGGTAAACATGTTACGATACCAAGTGATTACTTATGAAGACGACTTGAATGTAACTCTTAGTGTCAACCAATTTCCAAGAAATTTTCACTGTTTCAATGACCAATATTCTCGAATCATTATATTATATTATTATTATTATTATTATATTATAATATAATTATATTCTCTACAAATTATATCTACACTTAGCCATTGATACAATACTATTCACGACTGGTGCGGAAGTAAGTTTGGTGTCCTGCAAAACATTTACTTCTGCATTTGAATCACAATACTAATCTTGAGATGTTGTCAATTGAAACAAGGCAGGATTGATTGTAATTCTCATACTAGGCAAATATAAAGTGTAAACTAGATTATTTGCTTTGAAATTAGGTTATAGGAGAGTATGGTTACTGTTCGTTGTAAACCAGTGACTGTCAATATAAGTAGACATCTCTGCTGGGGATGCATAACGTGTTAACGAACATACAAACAAAACAAACAAACAACATGTTGTCGATTGAATGTTTGTATCAAATACAATTGATTTGGGGATTCAGATTAATTAATTCAACA
This sequence comes from Bregmaceros cantori, assembly GCA_900302395.1. Taxonomy (NCBI): domain Eukaryota; kingdom Metazoa; phylum Chordata; class Actinopteri; order Gadiformes; family Bregmacerotidae; genus Bregmaceros; species Bregmaceros cantori. Next base: position 20,432 of record OMKY01069547.1, on the reverse strand, counting down.
TTTCTTTACACTGCACGTTGTTTCTCCCTTTCTAAATGGACACTTAATATAGAAAAAACGACCGAGAAGGAACTTTTAAGAACTATTTAGTACATCATCAAAAACGTCTCATTCAGAGTATCCAAGCCAACAACGCAGCCCATCTATCAATATTCTTTGTTCAAAATTCAACTTCAGCTTGGATAATGGTTAATGCGCAGTCTCAAGTTTGCCAGATTTGGTCTGATGAATGGTTTGAGAGTCATTGTGGTCGCACAACAAACAAACAAACATGAAAAAAAATAATAAAAACAGTCGGGCAATTCAGTTGGTGTACTGACAGCACTGTAGAATGAGAGACGGGCGGAGTACTAAGACACACACACACACACACACACACACACACCATAACGAACCAACGAAAGCCAAACTTAAACTGTCTGATTGAACATCACATTAATAGTCCGATCAAGTTCATTAGGGTCTTTTTGTCGTACAAACATGTGTTGTTCTTATACGATACTACGCATCACACACAACCACTGTGTGTGGGTGTGTATACTTTATTTACAGCAGTAAGTATAGAAGGCCTTCAATTCTTTATCTCTGTACATACATTTGTGATGATGCTATGTCCACATGATCTTTTGGTCGAAATGTATTCACTTTGAACATCAATTTTTTTTTCTTATTTTGGTTAAAACTTTATACAACATTTTTTTTTTTTTCAATCTACAAGATTTAATCCAATTATACTTGTGGATTTGTTAGTCTCTTTACTGACAACAGAGGACATTTCATATTTCATGTGAAATAGCAGCATTGGAAATTGTAATGTGTTTGTGTGTGTGTGTGAGAGATCATTTTTTCCTCTGGAACACGTTGGCCAGCATGGCTCCAGAGGTGGTGAGTTGGCCCATCTTGCTAAGAAACTTGGTCTTGGCATCTTCTCCAACCAGGCTGGACGCAATGGACATGGATCTGGTCACACATCAACACACACACACATGTACGTTTATAACGGTAATCTGATAATCATGCACTACAATAGGCTGTTAAGCTTTCAGCAGGTCGCGTCAACACTGGAACAGGAATCTGGTTTGATGGGTGACAGCAAAAAATAGTGAGACGTTGAGGAAAGATTGAAGTGTGTGTGTGTGTGCGTTTGTCATTGTAAAATGGCTTATTTAGTGTTTATTTAGTTCAATTCATTTTTTTAAATTCAGTCATTCTCAAATCACTTGGCAATTTTCACTAGGAAAGCTGATGGGAATAATTCATTATTAATGATCTATCGGAATTTCTATAGTTAGGAATGCATTTTCTGTGAAGCGCTTCAGGTCAACTTCGGTCACAATTTGCTGCTACAAAATCCACAAGTTTAGAGATCGAGGGGTAAGGGATGGAGAGAGATAGAGAGGGGAGAGTCACTGAGTAAGAGGGGGAAGGGACCTGAACATGGTTAAAAAAAAAAAGACCGGGAGAGAGAGAGAGACATACAGAGAGAACATCTCTAAAAGGCGAGAGGACACTAGCGTGCATCCTTGGCTCTCAGGGTAGAAAAAGGTTCAAAGTCATTTTAAAGCTGCTACAACCTACATGTTTTAAACTAATCTGGATTCCTTCAGAGCAGGGCTTGAAACAAAGTTATTCCGTTACGAATGGTTCAGACAGTATTGGTCCTGAACCAGTTCGGAACAAAAAATGTGTTCATTCTTAAAGTTCCTTATATAGTGCAATGTTACGTTTAAATAAATATTTGGTGGACTTTAAAACTTCAGTGCAACTGTATTAACATGAAAACCGGGTTTGCCCACAAGATGGAGCCCTTGATGCACAACCGGAAATAGTCTTCCAGACATAGGATATGTTAAAATATATAGAGAACAAAAAAAAAACATTTTTAACCGGTTTTGTGGATTTCACAATGTTCAGTTTCCGTTCCTCGTAAATTTTTGCAAAATTCAGTTAGTTTTCGTTCCTTGAACCGGTTCGGAGCCCTGCTTCAGAGTCACTCAACTTTCATCTCCTCTTCCAATGTACACAATTAGTGCTTTAGCCAAGATATCAATGGCATCCACACTTGACGCCAGCTCCAAAAGGTTCCACACTCCTCACCATCAGGGCAGCAACAGCTCCAAAGCAAGACGTTAATGAATGACACATTGGCCATTAATCAAGTTTAAAAACTTCTTAAGCATCCACTCCATAAATGTTATTTATAGCACACAGACACACATGTGCCCGCACACAAACATATGTTGACAAGATGGGGGCGCATCGTATAAAAGTGAGCTGCCACATTAAAGCAGCACACAGTCATTACGGCTGTCGAAGACTCGCTTTGCTTCTCAAAGCACCGGCGAGCCTACCGCTAGGTTGTGTCCTAATTTTTCTGCCATTATTATTCATATAAAAGGACAAGAATGTTACTGTTACTGTTCTGTTGTTCTGTGCGGGTTAGAGAGAGGAGGTAAGCTTCATTTTGTTAAGGCTGAACAATTTTAAAAAATGAAATGACAGAATTTCATTATTCATAAGCCACAGCCATGTATCGCAAATAGGTTGGCCGCCATGCAAACAAAATTAACAAAATTATTTTTAAAAGTTCCGTTCCGAGGCCTATGTTTAACGTTTTCGTTCTCGAAAGCGCTACGTGCGAAAATATTGGCGTTCGTTCTTAAAGTTCCTCATATTGTGCAATGTTAAGTTTAGTTATTGTTCATACAAAAACTGTTTGGTGGACTTTCAAACTTCAGAGCAACTGTTATAACATGAAAACCGGCTTTAAAACACCATTACATTCACTTCCTCGTCTGTCCACAAGATGGAGCCCCAGATGCCCAGATGGGACTTGATGACAGTGAAAGTTGGATGGATACACAACCGGAAATAGTCTTCCAGACATGTTAAAATATAGAGAACAAAAAAACAAACATTTTAACCGGCTTTATGGATTTCATAATGTTCCCTAACAGTTGAAGAAAAAAATTTTTTCGTTTCCGCACCTCGTAAAATTCTGCAGAATTTTGTTCGTTTTCGGGTTTGCGCAGAGTTTGTGGGGAACAGATCTGCACTTTGGGGTGATGAGTAGCACATGTCACTACCATCCTTTTTTAATAACACCATAGGCGTGGGCTCCCAGTCAGAGATGGGCAGTAACACATTACATTTACTCTGTTACAATTTTTTTTGTGTACTTTTCTACATTTTTCAAAGTTACTTTCTACTTTTACTCAAGTAAATTTGAGGTGAAAAAATAACTACTTTTGACTGAGATGTCAGCAATTTGCTATTTGTTACGCTAACTTGGCCTTTAGCAGACACCTGTTGTGAACTGTTGGCACATATGTTGGCGTCATATCTCTCGCTCTCTACCCCTCTCGGTCATTCTCGCACTCACACTCTGTCTTTCTCTCTCTCTGTCGCTCTCTCTCTCTCTCTCTTGGGCATTTTCTCTCTCTCACTTTCTCTCCCTCCCTCTCAGTCTCTCTCGCTTGCTGCTTAAGTAACTTTTTGTGGAGTACTTTTTTACTTTTACTTGAGTAACTATTTGGATGACAATCTTTTACTTGAGTAATATTTTGCTGAGGTAACAATACAATAGTAATTTTTATCGATACTCTGCCCATGTCTGCTCCCACTGCTTCGAGGGGAACAAAGACGTGGGCATCCCGCTGTGGCAGTTTGCACGCACGGATAGCAGGATGCCGACAGATGGAGATTCTGCGGAGGATGACTAGACATAAAGAACATAGCACTGAAGACCATTGGACAATCTCTCTCCAAAGTCGGCAAAATTAAGTATATTTCAACTCCCTGTTGATCTCACTCTAACACATTGCCATAGAAATAAACCCTTTGCAATGTCTGTGTGGTGTGTGACGTTGCACACAATAGCCCCGTTTACATTGACACTTTTTTTGGGATCCGATTACATTCGAGGGGATCAAATGTAATCCGCTTTACCTGTATACATGAACACTTACCATTCAGATCCATTTTTATGGCGCGTTTACATGGTCAAAAAATAAATAAAATTGCCAAATAATAATAAATAAATGTGCGGTGCGAGTCGGCTCCATCAGCAGGCGACTTGTGTTGCGCGGCATAGGGCGATCTCCGATTGCCCGTATATATGGACACTTCTGGCGTATAAGCAGAGTATCGACCGGCGGAGACCAGCTCTTTAAATCCGCTTCAAAATGTATTCCGATACACCTGAAGCGGATCCGTGGAGGTGTATGCATGAGCACTTCTAAAATCGGATCCACCTATAAGCGATTATACCTAGTCTTTCTGGTACAATGTAAATGGGCCTATTGTTGCATTTTGAATCACTTCAAAGTATAAAATCAATTTTTTGGTTCTTGGTGTGGTGTCAGCAGAGAGTCTCACCCCGGCACGTCACCCATGCTCCGGTTCTCCATCTTGATTTCACACTCTCTTACCATGGAGCTCAGGATGACCTGTAGGTGAGGAGTGAGTGAGAGAGACAGTTAAAAGTTATGATACAATTATTGCTGTTATTGTTGTCTACAGAGAAACTGATTGGCTGCAGCCTCCCTTCCATAGACTCGCTTTACACTTCGAGGCCGCACAAATGCGCGGGACGGATAGCCGCCGATCGTTCCCACCCTGGTCCCCATCTTTTCATGCTGCATCCGGCAGGAGGTTGAGAACCTCACGCCACAAGAACAGTTTCTATCCCTCTGCTGTACGGCTCCTGAACTCGCCACCAATGGCACTTAATATAATATCCGCATTTGTAATACTTGTTGATATTGTAGATATTGTTGATACTGTTTATATAACTGCCGATAGTATTGCTACTTTTACTTCTTGTGTTTTACTTGCTTGTTTATTCTACGTGTCTGGCACCGTTTACCGGAAAAAAAATAGTCTAGTCTGTGAACTTGTATCATTAGCCATGGCAATAAACTTGATTCTGATTAACATGAATGGTGGCGCGTTAGGTGCGGTGTCCATAACCACTCGGCCAACGACACCACCACTTGTGTGCAACTTGAAATTAGTTTTGGAGCCATCTTGCAACTCTGCAAAAAGAAATCACAAAATGCACACATACTGCGTCTTCAAATAAACAGAATGGCAATTGCAAATGCAGCGAAACAACTTGCAATCGTTTCAATTTTCCTTCCTCCTCCTCCAGTACCATAGGAGAATCTAGCAGCTGGATCGTCACCAGCAATGTCTGCTTGGCCAAAACATTTGGACAATAGAGAAAGGGGCCGACGTTTTAGTTGAGTATTTAATCTTTTTTATAGTATCTACAGTCATGAGTCATTAGCTACGAGCGTTATAGGCAGCTTTTTAAGACCGTGCCACATATAAAACCCTAGATGACTCCCACAGCCGGAGGCTCTCAGGGCGGGATCGCCCTCAGATTTTGGCCGATCTCCTGATCGGACAATGTTTTGTGACTCACAGCACTATGAGTCACTGCGTATTTTTTTCCCTCTTCAATGTTTCAGAGGACGTGAGATTTGTTCTGTAGTGGCACACAACACATTATGCCAGGGGCAGATATAAATACTGTTGGAATAATGACGCCACGTACCAACAATACCTGGACCAACCCCTCCCGTACCTCATTCTAATTTCAAGATGGTATGGTACAGATAAGTACGAGAGCAGTTTGGATTTTTACAGATAGCGGTTCCAAACCCTTTAATGGTAAACAAACAGCAGCATCCTCAGAGGTCGTGCAATGATGTGTCTGCTTAGTACTCAATCACCAGTGTGCAGTATTAACTTCTCCCACTCAGTACGGGTGCTAGGATCTCAAAAAAGGTAAGTGGTTATAATAACGCTAAAATAGGCACACTGCATGGTCCATTCCCTTACCATCCTGCACCCCATAGCGGGAACGAGACATTATGGTGTATCGAGACTGGAGTGGTTGACTGGACACTGAACACACGCATTCCTATTGGACAAAGCACTGTGTGTCAGCAGCCCCTTGAACAAGCATGCGCTCGAGACTCTTTCTTCTTCTTCTTATTATTATTAGGGCTGTACGATTTTGCCAAAAAATGAAAATAAAAATAATAAATGTGTGTGATTAGTTTCCGATTTTTTGAAGAAAAAGAACAAAATATATCAAAACTAGAATTTTCATGTTTCAAACTTTGCAAACGGTGTCCATTTTTGTAATTAAGTAGACAACTCACCCTTTGGCTTAGGATGAATACAATTATCAATTTATATTCATTTTATTCACCCATATAACTTGAAAAAAGACCAGCAGTGCTGCCCAGTAGCTCACTCGGTTGGGCAGAGCGCTGGAAAGCACGCATATGCCTTGATGGCGCGGTGAGTCGGTGGTACGCCACCGACGTGTTTCCCGCATGTCTGCTCCCCCATCTTCACCTGTTTCCGCTAACCCTACTGAATAAAGCTTGGAAAAACAGCCTGCATGGGCTGAAAAAAAACACATAAAAAAAAAAAAAAGAAAACAGACCAGCAAAATCATCATTATCAATGTTAAATAGGAAATATGATTTGATGATTTCACTTTTTCAAAAATCCTCTGAACCAAATAATCCAATTTCGATTTCAAATTGATTTTTTGCACAGCTCTAGTCGTTATTGTTGCCATTATCTTGTTCATCATATTTCACTATCTCTGCTTGTAGCAGAATGTGCACCAACATGGGTGATCCTTCTCCAGAGGCGCTGATTCAGTGTTGTTACTTGTGTTGTCTCCCTCTGCTTTTTTTTACCTGCTCAGAATCCTTTGAGGCAGAGTTTTGTTAGGCCAATTCGGGAGCGCTTTATATGATCATAGAGGTTTAAAGATCTGCTTTTGACTATCGGCAATCGGCATTATTGGTTTGAAGTGAAGTCATTGTTCAAATTATCGTGTTTGATGATCATTTTGACCTTCCTTTCCCATCATGCCAAACCACTGGATAAAGATAGATCGGCGCAACCATCAACAATTCCAGCAGGTGTTAGTTGTGCAGTTGTTGCTCCCCCCACACCGATCTCATGCCTTTTGTTTGCAGTGAGGAAAATGTAAGGAACGTCTGCTCGCTATGCCAACAGTTTCTGTTGGTTAAAGCTACAATTATGCAAATGCAATTGCGAGCCTCAGGGCCAAGGAACATACTGTGGATTGCCTGAACTTGACCCTGGGCTGAGGTGAACTTGGACCTCTGCCTCAGGTCAACTTGAGCCCGGATTGAGGTTGGCCTGAACTTGGACCAAAAGGTAAGTGCGGAAGCAACAACTTCCCACAAATATTTCAAGAAGCAATTTCTGTTTTTGTCTGCTACCTGGAAGTGAATACCAAACATTTTAGGGCTGCCACTAACCATTATTCAAATAGTCGATTAGTTGCCAATTATTGAAACGATTAATCGACTAATCGGTTGATAATTTTTAACTTGGAAAAATCCTCAAGATATTCACAGCCACAAAGAGATGAATCTTTTTTGGCTCATGTTAGCCAAAAAATGTACAACAATTTAGTTACTTACGCAGCCACAAACCCATAATTAATTCATATTCTAATCTTTTGGTGGCTTGCTTTAAAAATTTGTATCAGTAATGTTGTTTAAGGACCTACTTCTTAATGTTCGTATAAGGCTGATGGAGTGAGAAAGTACCATAATAAACTAAGGCACTGATCATTAAACACCAGCACAGTCAAGTGATCTACAGCAACTAATCCTTGACCCAATAACTATAACAGCCAATACAGCCACGCTGTGTCTTCCATCATGGGGACAATGAGTGTGTGAGACATTCCATCCACAGACTGCGTGTGTGTGTCCATGCAGTGTGTGTGTGTACTCCTCAGTGCAAGAGTGTGACCGTGTAGCTGTTGGGTTTGTAGACGTTTTGTGTGTGATCTGCAGTGATGTCAGTAACTATAATACAGTAACGAAGTTACTTTGGCTTTAAGATTCTAGTAATACAACATAGTACTTACCAGAATAGCTTATAGATAGAATATTTAGAGAATATTTTGTAATGCTCCATACTTAAAATGTTCCATAATTTGTATTAAAAAAAATAAAAAATAAAAAATTATATATATATATATATATATATATCTGATTGTTGAATTTTATAATTATATATTTTATGATTTTATATATATTACATTTATTTTGATGTCACAGACTCTAGCGTCTGAAATCTCGGCCGTTGCTGTTGAGCGCATTATAAGTGATTGCACTACATAGGTATAGTCGGTCCTTCCCCAACCCGGTTGCATGCAGTCTCACCTCGTGCTCTGGGGACAAGTGCTCCATGTCTGCCCGGAGACATCGCAGTCCGGGCAGGAAGTGGTTGATTAGCACTTCCTCAGAGATGACTGAACACAGGTAGTCAAGGAAAGCCACATGGAACTGAACTTGGACTGTGGAACTGTATTAAGCCCAAATGGCATTGGACTTTTATTACCTATGGACCCCTGGTAATTCATAATAATTGCGAAGGACGTCCGAGTTTCATTTGACGTGCAAATGTGTGATGTCAGTGTTTTGCGAATTACCTACTGTGATACTGTGACACACGTGCGTGTGTGTGTACATGGGTGGGCAAGCAAAAATACGGCACATGCGTCATCATGTCTTATAAATTGAGCCTTTCTAATCCCATCAGAATGTGCGATAAAATAAGAGACGTCAGGAATAACAGAGGTCCCCCCGTAATTCAATGGCAGTGCGAATTGGGCTTTAGAGAGGCAACTACTCATTCACACAGCACACCAATCATCAACATTGTTAACATAATTGTGTAACTGCACGGCCATTTTCCTGCCAAAACACATCTGATTATTTCCCCAAATCTTAACCATTTAACCAAGGTGCGTTGAGGATAGTGGAGCAATTCATGCTAAAATGAAAGTGTGCTAACATATATTAAAGAATGGTGCAGGGCTAACCAGAAGGATAGCAGGCTAACCATGCTAAAGGGTAGTGGGCTAGCCATACTAAAGGCCCTTTAGCATGTTTAGCTTGCCGTCCTTTAGCATTGTTAGCCCATATGATGAGTCCTTTGGTGAAGGATTGCGGTTAGCCCGGGCTAACCATGCTAAACAATAGCGTGCTAATCATGCTAAAGGATATAGTGGCCTAACCGGCAACAACATCGGGAAATCTTTATGCGCACGCTTGACATGAGCAAACTATCAGGCTTTGCATGAAATCTAATACAGGCAGGTGCAAGTAATTTCCTATGTTATGATTTTTAAGCTTATTTAGTTATTTATGCACTGGAACAAGGAATTTTATTCAAAAAACATGTTATTTTTTGTCATGAGCTGCCTGAGTGAATTCATGAGTTATTGATGCTGCAGCTAATGCAGACCCAGTCCCCAGAACCAGCATCACTCGCATGTTGCTGTCTTGAGTTCAGTAAAATGAAGTTTTTTATTTTTATTTTTACTGAACACTAATATGAACTTATAGACTAGTTCGGGGGGTACTTCCGGCGTCTGAACGTTACTTCCGGTGTCATTTACTTGCTTGGCTTTTTTTTTTTTTTTTTTTAAACATGTCTATTCGTTGGGAACACACACCTACAGGGTTATTTAAAAGGGATGGTTTGAGCGTGCGGTGTGCTATTCCTCACCCAAATGATCTCGTGTGGATCTATGACCCACAAATGCATGATTTAATAATCAGTGCAACTCTTTCCATTTTCTCATTCCTTTTGGAATAACTAGTAGAAGCAGCCAGCCTATTGGTCCAGAAGAACATGTGACCGCTCGGTGAGTTACTTTGAGTTGGATTTTGATTTTATTTCATCCATATTTATACAAAATTATGAACGGAGCGAGTGGAATGATGTGTAACTGGTCACAAACCGACACCTAGCAGTTGGATTTTGAAATGGCGTGCGTTTTGTGTGCTCGGACCTCGGTCCAGTACCAGAGTTGGCATAGGCAACAATAAGGTACCGGAAGGGACCTTAAGAACGGCAGGAAAAAATTACTCCCAACAGTGTTTTGCACGTAAACCCGTCTATAAAGCTTGACTTGAAATTGCTGGTGCGACTCTTACCAAGGCATGCCTGAGATGCCAAATTTGTGTCAAAGAATGGAAACTAACACAAGGGAATGGAGTAAGACAACCGTCAAACCTCTCACATAATCTACCACCTCTTCCTACGCCATATTTTCCAGGGTTCTCAAGGCTTAAACGCTTGTTTGAACCCTGAAGATAGCCATTTATCTGCAGCTAATGATCCATTTAACTACAGCCATCTGTGCGAGCACTACTCTAGTGGCAGGGAAGTGGATTTGATTGAGAGGGAGCAGTAGGCGTACAAAGGATCAAGAGACTCACGGCTCAGACCGTTCCTCGGATTAGAGCTCATGGATCACATATTTTTCGGATCATTGCAAAAAAAAAAAAAAAAGACAAAAATAAAAAGTTTCTCTTTTGCTCATTAAAAACTGTTAAATTAATATATATTAAGTCAACTTCAGTGCATGGGGATAATATCTGTTTTTAAACAAATACTATTATTAATAACTACATATTTACAAATGTAATGAAGAGAACATCGTTATTTTCTTTCAATTGAACATGTATATGTTGCTGTTCTCATCAAAATTGCTCGCTCGGTCTCTTTCTTTCTATCTCTTTCTCTCTCCCTGCCTCTTTCCCTCGCTCACTTTGGTACAAATTGATATTTGAATGAATGAATGAATGTCAGCATGGAAGTCATTGTACATTTGTTGAACATTTCTTGGTTGGGAAGAACTGTAATTGACTAGGTTTCAAATTGAAATAAATAAAAAGAAACGAGCATGAATTCTTCTTTAATGAAAACTAAACATCTAAGACAGTAGTTGACTCATCGTTACAACAAATCGGCAAATAATCAAGTATTAATACAATCGTTTGTTGAAGCCCTAAGGACAACACTTCCAAAGTATGTCTTTTGATTTGACATATTTTGTATAACTTCTTTAGAAGTTTGTGGAAACAATATCTATGTTTACTAAAGTTGATCAGCCAATTTCATTTTATTCCTTAGAATAAAAAATAATGTGTCGCCAGAAGATCAGAAGATCTCTGTAGGTCGTCTAGTAAACTAAGACGAACTACGTGAAAAAAAAGTTGTCCTTGACAGTAGATTGTATATTGGAAAACGTATGATTAGATAATTTGTACACAAGATGGACGATCAGTACAAATATCTTTGGCAATGACAGGCCCACGCCACAAATCAGTATTCCGAACACTGGTCAATGGGAATGCAGCTGGGCTGCCCGATGAGCCACACCCTGGACGTAGCTGGACACGAGGGCACCGTTAAACGTGGAAGGAAAATTTTTTTTCCGTAAAGAACGGAATGAATGTCCTTAATTTGAACTGCAATCTTCCAGACCACATCTCCAGACTTCAACCACTAGATCACCGGTGACATACCTTTGGTTTTACGAAAGAATCCTTAGTGGGCTTAGCAAGCCAGATAATTTTGGAAAATACAGCTCAAAGCTCCATAAAGTACACATGGTGATATCTAAACTCTTTCAGCGCCAAAAATGTTAACACAAAAAAAAAAAATGTGCATTGATGTTTTAAGGTCCACCAGAACATTCTCCACAAATTATGTGTCAACACAATATCAAATCGTCTGAGAAAGTCCACATAGCGCTCAAAGAGTTAAAATTGATTTTAACTCTTTATTGTATTACACATGCATAGTTATGTTAAATAAATATCAACTCATGATGTAGTCAATGCTCGATAGTGACTGAACCAATTTGGAACCAATTTCAATAAACAAATTATTTCTTCAACTAATGCACTGCACTGCACTCTCTATACCTGATTACAGGTATGGAGTTACAGAGTCAGCAGTCAGCAGACAAACTTTTCTCTACAAAAAAATCTATCATTCTCCAGAGACTAGAGCTGCAACTAACGATTATTTTGATAATAGATTAATCGGCCATCAATTCTGACGATTAATCTGTTCATTTTTTTTCTTTGAAATCAGAACATTTGTACTTTTGGACCAAATGGCTTTTTTGCACCCCATTCGGAGCTTAATTCAGGATTTGCTGGGAAAAGGGTGAAGAAGGGGGAGGAGACATGTAGCAAAAATGCCGGGGAGGGGAAGCGAACTCATGATTCTGCGAGCCACACATATAGCATTTGTGTGGTTTGCAGTGTACTCACCCTTAACAGACTGGCCTACTGCGGCGCATAAAATTGTAATTATCATTACCCTGAACCATTGTTGATATTGCAAATGTTGAACAACATTCAATACATTCAAGCAGAGGAGTGAAACTAACATTTTCTCAAACAGAATTATCTCAACGGTTATCAGAATACAGTATTCCATCTGCCATGCCGTCACCAATAGACATTTTAGGTCAAAATTTAACTGGGTCTTCAGCATTGCACCTTCCATGCATTTTTGTCCAATTCGAATTAACGCTTGGTAGAAATTCCTGTATTGAAATATCTAATGCAAACTCATTCAGATCAAAATTGAGCATTCTATGTTACATTCACCAGCCAAATATTATCCAAATCAGGTTAAGAACATGTGTCACACCTAAGCTTCAGTGGCTCTGGCTCCTCCCTAAACTAATGTCAGTGAAACTATGGTAAAAGCAAACTATGGTAATGTGTCTAACATTAAGTTGAACTGTTCAACACTACATTTCACTGTCCCCTAAAACAAACTATGGTAATGTGTCTAACATTAAGTTCAACTGTTCAACACTACATTTCACTGTCCCCTAAAACAAACTATGGTAATGTGTCTAACATTAAGTTCTACTGTTCAACACTACATTTCACTGTCCCCTAAAACAAACTATGGTAATGTGTCTAACATTAAG
>OMKY01069469.1:3355-19299 GCA_900302395.1 Bregmaceros cantori | reverse complement strand
TAATGGCTCATTTTCAAACATTTTTTCCAATAAGCTGTTTCAGACTATAAAAAGGGAGAGAGAGAGAGAGAGAGAGAGAGAGAGAGAGAGAGAGAGAGAGAGAGAGTGAGAGAAAGGGGAGAAAGAGAGAGATAGACAGAGATTAATTGATCGCATAATTGCATTCAAATTTTAAAAACTGAGACCATACAGTGTGGAGATTAAACTACTCAATATTGAAAATATCAACTTAATTAATTTAGATTTTGGTAGACTAACAACAGAACACTAAATCGCTTTGAGATAAGTAAGCATAGCCACAATAAATGCATTTATAAAGGCGCACCGGATTATGATGCATACTGTCACATTTTGAGGAAATTACCGGCTTTTAAGTGTGCCTCCAAGTGTGGAAAATACACTACGTATAATTTCCTGCATGAAGCCGTAAGCAAATAATTATTTACAATAAACACCTGCCTTGCAGTGTGAAATCCCCCTGTGAATAATGCTTGGCACCCTCCAGGTGTGTAATGGTATTTTCTTGCGTTTCTACAAAAGCCCTGTTGGTCCGTTAATGAAGACAAATTAACTTTGTTATCTGCTAACGTTGCTATTGGCTTTTACGGTTTACATTAAATAGAGATATTTGGTATGAAGACCAACGCGGGTAAAGTCTTTTAAAGAACTGAATCTACCCACCTTCACCCTACAAGCCTCTGCAGTAAAGGAAAAACAAGTTATACACCCTTCCTAATTTCCGCTGTTACTGAAATGTAACTGATATAGTGACACCACTATTATGCTGATTGGCTAAAATCTGTGACATCATTGGATGTCCCCTCCCATCAGCTATAAATAGGTCATGCTTCCTGAAACGTGTGTTCAGCTTGTTCCCTGCTTTAGCTCATAGCTTAACATAGGTAACCGATACCTGGTACCGAGTATAGCTTAATAAATGAACCCTCTAGACATATCCCTGTGTCAAGACTGTTCATGTCCTCTACATGGATACCGTATCTGAATTGCCATTACATTGATACCACTAATAATGGATAATTTGTGTCAAAACAGTCAAAATATGGTCAAATGTAATATAGGAAAACAGAAGCGTTTATACCAAAATTGAAAGGAGTAAAGATGTGGACTTATATAGTGCTTTTCTACTTAGTGGTACTGAAAGCGCTCTCAATCACACATTCACACACCAATGGCATCAGCTGCCATGCAAGGTGCCCGCCACAACCCAGTCAGAGCAATTTGGGGTTCAGCGTCTTACCCAAGGACACTGGCATGGAGACTGTCGCAGAAATCAAACCATACATACACATACATACATGCACAGTGAAATTCTTTCTCTGCATTTAACTTATCCCTGAGGAGCGGTGGGCAGCCAAGGTGCAGCGCCCAGGGGCCAACTCCAGATTGAGTCAGTACCTTGGCCAGGGGCACTGACTGGAGCAGGTTAACTAGTTCATGTTTTTGGTGGTGGGGGAAACCGGAGTGCCTGGAGGAAACCCACGCAGACATGGGGAGAACATGTCAACTCCACACAGAAAGGACCTGTCCAGGTTGGGATTCGAACCTTGACCTTCTAGCTGTGAGGCAGCAATGCTAACCATTGAGCCACCGTGCCGCCAAGGGTCTTCAACCCTCCCGATCATGGGAACTCTACAAAGGAAGCTACAGCCACCCCAAAAATGCACACTCTACACAATTCAGCTAATCCAATTCCTTGGCAATTATAAATTAGTGTAATTTCATAATCAATTAGTCAACAATTAGTCAACTAATTGTTGCACCCATACTTGATTCAACGAAAAATTGACGTCAATTCCGATAGTGTCACTGCAACTACTGCTCACTATTTGCAATCCAAAACGATTGTGGAAAAGTTCTAAATTATAGTTTTAATTAATATTTGTAATAATTGGGACCAGGAACACGTGGACGCGTTGCTGCTAGTCTAAGCATTATGTCACATACATATTGACTAACTTGGTATCACCTGACATATATTGTAGATATGAATGATCTATTATTATCATGCCTGCTTATTTTGTCCTTGAAGTTCAAACATATCCTGGAGATTTGATGCAATCTCAGATCAATTTCATTAGGAATTAGCTCGCTTTCAGCATGCCTTTTCTTTCAGTGTCCCTTCCCACTTCCAGTGCCAGGGCAGTTAAGGTCACCCTTTGACCAATAAAAGAAGATCCAGGGTCCACGTTGGCCGAGTGGTTATGGACACCGCACCTAACGCGACGCCATTCATGTTAGTGGCGCTGTGTCTACCGCAGCGTCCGCAGTGACGCGAGTTCGACTACGCTCGTCGACTTGTCTGCAATGTCTACCCCCGATCTCTTCAACCCAGTTTCTGACTAATCCTATCCAATAAAGATGGAAAAACTTGAAAAAAAGAAGATCCAGAATACCGGTATTTGACTATAAAGCTCCAAATGTTCAAAATGACGACAACCCCATCTCTCATGTCCCAATCTGTGTGCCTCACCCACTGTGTGTGCAGGAGAAATAGGCAGAGCAGGGGAGGACAGCCAGAGGATGCTTGTGAGAGATATGGTGGCCCTGAAATGCTAACCTCCCCTGCTTTTCCTACGACGTGTGCAGTCATCTGTGAAAGTTGACTTGGTCATTTGATTCCTTAAATTAAGATCATTAGAATTTTGGGGCTGGCCCCGTGGTGTAGCGTTTGAATGTGCTGCGCCGAGACACAGCCCCACACACTCACTCTTGAATCCTGAGCACCATGAGATCGCTTCCCCTCACAGTCATATATTGCACATTTGTCGCATCCTCCTTTCACACTAATCCTGTCAATAAAATGAGAAAATGGGGGCGTGCGGTGGCAGAGAGGTTAGAGAGTGCATCCCACTTTCCGATTGAATCCTGTCACTATCGCTCTCAAAATAATAATAAGAAAATGAGAAAATGTGCCGCAAAAAAATACTAATAAAATTATTCGAATTTTTAATCTTATTTTGAGGGAACTTTGACAGCCAAATTGACAGAACTAAAACACCCACGATTATGTCTCTTTCTCTCTTTCACTCATTCAGAATAAAATAAGAGGCAAGTGTTTTGGGTGTTGATATCTGGCATGAAAGGAACAAACATGGAAACGGTTCCAGTTCAACAATCAGTTAACAGCAAAAAATCACAAGTCCGTAGCGGTTTCTAAGCAACAACCATTAAATGCTTGTTGAAGCAACACAGTTATAGAGAGGCTAACTGCTTTGAAGCGGTTATGTGCATATTGTGCAGGTAGGTCACTAGACAAGAGGTGTATTGGTAATCCAACTCATGGAATATTTGTTGAAATGTCCCATTTCTCAAGAAGACAACCTAAAAACTGTTCATAAAGCGGTGTTTACGTGGAGTAAAGCCTCCAGGAGTAAAGTTTTCAACTAAAGGCATACTGTGCAAGGAGGCTGGGCTACAAAGATGAGTGGTACTGGTTAGTGCTTACTAGGACTGCGATTATTTAGATAATTGATTATTCAGCCACATTCATAGACGATTAATTTGTTATTTTTTCTTTGAAGCCAGGAGGATTAATAGTGAGATGAAACAATATCAATATTGCAAACTTTTTGATGTCTCAGCATCTCAATGTTTTGCTGATTTTACATTTCCATTTAGTATTAGTTTATAATAAACAAATTTAAAGTGGTGCATTCGGCAAAAGCGAAAAGCTTCCCGGTTAGAGCCAGAGAGGAATCAAGAAACTGAGACAAGGCCCAGTCTTGACTCTGCGTCCGTCGGGGCTGTTGACACACCAAGGCATTTGCAGGGGACGACGCATGTTTCAGGAGTCTACTCTTACACGCTAGCCAATATCATATTGTTTTTTACCCATGCTTAATTACATTAGCTTCAATGTATTGTAATGAACGAGTACCGCCTCGTGGAGGAGCTGGGAATAGAGGAACTTACATCGGCAATAGCTGAACTCAGACATTGCCAAGGTTCGTTCGGACTCTATTTAAGGAGGCGTGTAGGCAGGTGGAGGACTGCCAACAGTGGCGGCCCAGAATGCACCGCGCGTGCATTCACTACACTGCCTCCCCCTGTCATGGCCACCGCCCCGCGGTGGCCGCTCCAACACCACGGCGCCCTGCGGTCCTATCCCACTTCTCAACACCAGTGTAATGAACGAGTACCACCTCGTGGAGGAGCTGGGAATAGAGGAACTTACATCGGCAATAGCTGAACTCAGACATTGCCAAGGTTCGTTCGGACTCTATTTAAGGAGGTGTGTAGGCAGGTGGAGGACCGCCAACGGTGGCGGCCCAGAATGCACCGCGCGTGCATTCACTACAGTATTATTTGTGTTGTTGTGGGGATTAGCAGTGTTCAGTATCTCAGAATGGGCGACACTATAACGCTGCGAATGGTGACTGGCATCGCGAGCAAGATACATTGAATATGTTTGAGCGTAGGACGAACCAAACAATGAACCGTTTAATCACTGTCAATTCACTGATTGTTGAAATAGTTGCCGACTAGTGCGATGCAAGACCACTAACGTCAACTTTGTGTATTTCTATTGTCTGCAGTTTATTTTTACTAGACTTCTACCACACCTGTTCTCTCGCAGATCTTTATGCACCATTGTGACATCAGCAGTACTGTCCCATCAGGTGATATCCATCACCTCGGGTGACAGAATTTTGCTGAACATTCAGCTGCAAATAGACACAGTCATCCACTGACCAGCCGGGAAACATACGCACATTGCCATAAAGCCTGTGACCAGTGCCCCCAGCCATTTCCGCACTAGGAAATTTGTGCGGACATATTCTGTATACTAGTTATATCTAAATATAACATATTAATATAAACATAAAGAAGATAATCTTGTATTTTTATGAAAATGTGTCTTTACTTTTTACTTTACTTCTTGCTTGCACTCACTCTGGCTCACAGCAGTACTTTGTTAGCACGGCTTAGCCCCATGGACCCAAACGAGTGTGAAGATGAGCTAATCACTTCCTTTTTAGATTTTGTTTAACCAAATGTAAGTCGTGTAACAAATAACATAGGGTGGGTTGTCCTAATGTGAACCACTGCCTATAATGTGGGACACCTGAGCTCCAGTGGATCTGGCTCCTCCCTAAGCTAATAAATGTCTGTGAAACTGTGGTAAAAGCAAACTATGGTAATGTATCTAGCATTAAGTTAAACTGTTCAACACTACATTTCACTGTACCACATTAAGAAGCTGCATGAAAATTGTTCACATTCGGGTAATCCAAATTTGTGGAGATAATTAGTTGCTTTTATCTTCACCTCGGTTTGGATCCATAGGGCTAAGCTAACAAAGAACCACTGCGCGCAGAGTGAGCGCAAATACTGATACAAGATAAGTATGTAACGAACTAATGACTCAGATAAGATCAGCGGAAACAATATTTCAGTAAGAATTCTCAGTGGCGCTTTCCTAATACACACACAATGACGTCAAGGTTTGCGATCTAGTCAGAAAGACGTGACTGAACTTCTCCGTGGTCCGCTACCTACTGACGGCACGTAGCGGTTCAGGTGACACATGAATAAATGAGCAGATGTTACCAGTACCGCGCGGCGGCCGCTCGCCAGACGGCGCGCCTTGGAGGCAGCACGGGTAGCCAGGGGTTATCCGAGATGACGCGCGGCGCACAACAGATAATACTTGAACTGGATCAACACCGCCGGCAGCCATCCGATATGACCGACTGATCGTAACAAGCTCGCACGCCCGGGCATCGATGTCGCCAAGGCGATAGACGCGGCAACTCGTTGCATGCAATGACGGAATGCGGGGGGCGAATGCGTAAAGGTTTAGCCGAAGGGTGCTCACACCTTTTCAGATCCAGTCCATTCACATGGCCAAGGGAGCAAACGTTAGATTTCGCCATGTTTGAAATAGAATGTTTAATGTAAGTTTAATTGTTATATTTTTAGAATAAGCATTTTCCATTTAACATCATTTTACTTTAGGCTGCAGTGCTAATAGACATTGTCTAAGTCTCACACTCTACTCAGACACGAAATCCATCTAATGACCACTCAGGCAGCCAATTAACGATTTAATTTGTATCAGTTGGCCCATCCGGATGATATTCGAGGTAGGACAATAAAAAGGGCGAAGAAGACAAAATAAGACAAATAATAGTGACAGCAATAGCGATACAGCAATAATTTAACACAACCCGTAATAGATGGACATTGTGAGACAGATTTCCCACCAGAAGTCATGCGAAACTGCATGATTTTCTGAGGCTTCCCGGTCTGCGGAACACCACTCAGCGTTTCAATGAACTTCAATGAACGCAGGACAACTCCATCTATCGACGTGCTGGACTTTCGTGCACAATGATAATGAAAGGAACCCGCGCGCTGCCAAAGGGATGTCATAACAGTATCGATTCATATTCTTTGTAGAAAGATCCTACCTGCCTCGCTGGGGAAGCGCTGGGAGATGTTCGCTAGCAATGTCCTGCTGTGGCGTGCGCCTCTCACTCTCTCCCTCTCCCCCCTCTCTCCCTGTCTCTCTCACATTCACACCCCCCTCTCTCTCGTCGCCCTCTTGTGTGTGTCTCTCTCAATGGTCCCCCCCTCTCTCGTCGCTCTCTCTCGCACTCTTTCTCTCTCGTTCTTCCAATACCCCACGCCTATAGGCTCTATACACCTGTTGTTAACTGACGAGGTTGGGTAGTATATTCAGAATGATTACAGTAATCAGCAGGAATCTCAAAGAATTTTTTTTAAAAAAGCAATAATTTGCAGATATAAGTTGGTCATCCATAATTATAATCGGTAACGTAATCCATTAGCACATTTACAACAAGTAAAGTAAGGGATTACATTATACGACTTACTTTTAAATATGGAAAAAACCTAACATTGTTTTAAGGAACAATTAACAATTTGAATTCGTTTTCATGAAATAAAAGTTATAAGTAATATAATACAAATTTTGAGAAAATGTAGATAACTTTTGAGAAACTTGTAAATGCGCATTATTATTATTATTATTATTATTATTATTATTATTATTATTATTATTATTATTATTATTATTATTATTATTATTATTATTATTATTATTATTATAGAATGATGGAGATGGAACAAAAGCGAAATTGGGACCAATAATCAAACCAAAGCAGCAGTGTCCATTAGATTGCGATCTACTGAAAAAGGGTTGAGAGATAGACCAGGAAAGGCTCGAGCGCGCCAGCGTTATTAGACGCTATTTCGTCTCCCTCTGCTGGCGCAACGAAGACATTGACACTTGAAGTTCTAATAATTCTATTTTCATGAACATCCCCAGCCAGTATACAGGACTAGAGGCCTGGAGGGGATTAACTTTTACAAGTTAGAAGTTATTCATTAGTGGGGCGTGTGGTGGCAGAGTGGTTAGAGAGCGCGGCCCCCAGGCCACAGGTATATATTGTATATCAGATTTTTTTCCGGTATTAAATAATCCACCTCTGCTTTGTAAAAAAAAACTGTTCTGCCACTTACAGGATGACAGGAGTCAGATGTTCTACCTCTGTGGGCTGCAGGTAGATCCACTATTTCAACATCTCTCTCCTGAACACTTGGATGGACACAACTAAGGTGACTGTCTGCCTTTGTCTGAAAACCAGATGGAGTTTGATTTATGCATTGATAATGAAACCTAATGGCCAGTGCACACCAAAGCAACGACACAGTTGCAGGAAGTTGCATTGGTGTGCACTGGCCATAAGATTGCACAATTAACCCAAACAATTATGAAAAATGAAAATTGTGTTTTTTTTTAATTAATAATGAAAAAATTAATAATTTGATTTCAGTTTTATTACATTTGTAGGCCCACCTAAGATAAGTGCATACTATTGTCAGGACCCAGAACGGACACAGACTCAATTGCAACAGTCAAAGGGAGTATTTATTGGGAATAATTATGGGATAGGGCGATGACTGGACTTGAGGAATAGAATTAAACAGACCAGGGCAGACTGGTAGGCGGGCCAGATGATGGGGCAGACGGGCGAGGGCTGGCAGGCGAGGAAAAGAGGCACGGCCAGGCGGGCAATGCACAGATGGGGCCAAAGCAGCATGGGGATCGAAGTCGTGTGGAAACCAGGTGCGTGTGCAGATAGGTAGGCAAACGATCCGACGGGAAAGTGTGTATCTGGGGCAGCTTATATGGACGAGTTTGGTGGGTACTTCCGGTTAGGCTGAGCGTCTAGGTCTGGTTTGCACGTAACTTCCGGTTACATTTATTTTGCTGTGTTTTTGGCTATTTGTCAACATGTCTACATAGCGGGAACACACAACTACCACTTTATTTAAAAAGTCTGCTAGTAACTTGCAGTGTGCTATTCGACACCTAAGTGCGTATCTGTGCCCCACAAGATATAATAATCTGCACAACCCATTTAATTTATGCATTCTTGTTGGAAATACTAGTAGAAGCAGCCAGCCTATTGGTCCAGAAGAACATGTGACCACTCGGTGAGTAACTTCAAGTCAGATTTTGACTGTATTTCATCAATATTTATGCAAAGCGATGAACGAAGCGAGTTCAATTATGATCCACATAATCATGATTATGTTTTTCTTTTACTTATTTTTTACTTATGCCTGGCATTTGTTTCTTGCCGTATATTTGACTATTTTTCAACATGTCTATTCGGTGGGAGCACACACCTACAGGGTTATTTAAAAGTTGTGGCAGTAACTATTCCTCACCCAAATGTTATCGTGCGGATCTGTGACCCACAAACGCATGATTTAATAATCAGTTCAACCCGTTCCATTGTATCACTCCTTTTGGAACGACTAGTAGAAGCAGCCAGCATATTGGTCCAGAAGAACATGTCGCCACTGGATGAGTAACTTTAAGTCGGATTTTGACTGTATTTCATCAATATTTATGTAGAATGATGAACGATGCAAGGGAGGTGATGGGTAACTGGTCACAGACCGACATTTACTAGTCGGAACTGGTGAGCGTTTTGTGTGTTTTTTGTGAGCCACTGCGGTCCACTACAACAAGATTAAATGGAACTCATAAGGGAACCGGAAGTGTGTTTCACCCGGTGGGACAAAATGCCAGCCTCTTGTATTTCGCGAGTAACTCGTCACTGTTGTATGAGACATCACGTCCTGGTTGGCCACACTAACGATGTGCTGGTTCCAAAATGGCCCGCGGCCACCAAGCCAAAGACAACAGCCCTATTAATCTCGATAAGCTAAATTCAGTCCAAAACATGTCCATAAAAATGAACCAGTTGAAAGATTAGTACAAAAATATGAACATATATAACAAAGCCCAAAATGTCTGGCGCCCCCAAGCTGTGACGTCACCGTGCCCAAGCCCCAATTAGTTACAGCGGTAATTATTACTGTAAATGTTTGCTCTATCAGAATGCACCAGGAACAATACATGTTTTTGAAATTTCAAAACAATAGTTTATATGTAGGCTTATGTATTTATGTATACACCAGAAACAATACCTGTTTCTAAAGATACAACATGCCACAAAACACCTATCGGCACATGCCTGCTAGCGTGACACACGTGAGCATTTCCGCATTTAAGCCGAGGAGTATAGATGTGTAAAGAGTTGACATTTGTCGCTAATATGGAGACAGCCATTAGGTGTTGCCGTTGAGCAACTGGGGTGAGCATGGCACCATATCTTTTGTCCATAGACCATATATTGTTCACAGTCTATGCTTTTCTCGTTATCATTCAATTATAGAAGTTACGAAGTCAATAAATCCTAAAATAATGTTATGTGCTGTTCATTTTATTCGGCTTCATCTACTGCGACCGCCCATTGTACTGCTAAAATTAATTTACTTAGCTAATTGCATTACTTGTGTAATGTGTGCCCCCACTTAACTAGAGTTAGACTCACTAACAATAACTGCGAAACAAACCAAAAAAAATTGCTCACACTCTACATCACACCCCAAACACGCACCGTTCTCTCCAAACACCCTACCCGCACTCCCCAAAGTACCCAAACACTTCTTTGTGGCTGCCCCCCCCCCCAACTCCCCATCCTTGTTGTAACTGTGGATGGCCCGTGGCCACCTTGCAGATCTACCACCGTAGCTGACCCCGGACCAACTATAGGCCCAGCCAGGGCAGGAAGGCTTGCTGCGCTATGATCCATCCACAGGCCCCACCTCGCCCAGGTCGGCACCTGCGTTTTGGGGATTGGTCCACTTCCCCCCATGATAGACTGCTTGCCTGTCTCTAGGCAGGACCACTCTCTTTTACCTGCGACTCAACTCCACCCAATACATGGCCATCCCCACCCTCTTCAACACCTTTCAAGTTTAACAGTTTGCGCCTGGGATTGTACACCCACACATTCTCCCCTTCCATAAAATGCTGGCCCCTAACAAAGAGATCACAATGCTGTCTCTGCCTTGCTCCTGCATCACTTTGTTTTCCGTACGCCAACCTGTGAGCAAATTCCAATCTGTCTTGCAGTTTGCTTGCAATTGGTCCTTCATGGTTCTGTGGAACCATTCCACTATATCGCTCTTGGAGTGCAGCGTCGTTGTCCGGTTTTTATGGATCCCCATTTTCTCAAACAACGATGTAAGCATGCACGATTAAAAATTGTACCCGCGATCCAAGTGGAATTCTTGAGAAACTCTGTGAGTGTTCATCTCACCCAACAACGCATCGCATCCTGTTTCAGCCTCTTGATCGGGAGAAGCATACACTTTGAGCCACTTGGTGAAGTAATTGATGATGCGGGGGGCCGCTCGGGCGAGTGGAGCGGCCACCGGGGGGAGGCAGTGTAGTGAATGCACGCGCGGTGCATTCTGGGCCGCCACCGTTGGTGGTCCTGCATGTGCCTGCAGGCCTCAATATAAAGAGTCAGAACGAAGCTTGACAATGACTGGGCTCAGTTATTGTCGACCCAAGTTCCTCTTCCCCCAGCTCCTCCACCAGGGGGCGCTTGCACTACAATACATGTATGTATTTTGGATTATAATCATACAATTTACTATTTTAGCACCGCAGACTTCCACAGATACCTACTTCAAAAACACATAATTATTCCAAAAGACGTCAAGAGAAATATTTTTACTTAGAAAGTTCTAAAATATGTTCTGTTGTGTACAGATATATCATCTGTGGTCATTTTGGTGGACTTTCAAATATCAATATATTTTTTTAGTTTCGCCCCAGACCAGTTAATGCATGCTTGAATAATGCATAGGCAACATAATAATAATAATAATAATAATAATAATAATCATTCAGGGCCGCCAATGAATGCGCAGGACGTATTTGGAGGACGCACTCGCAGTACTCGCGGCTTCTAGAGCGCCAGGCCATTCGCTTTGTGATCTGTGAGAGGAGCAAAATTGCAGCGAAAACAGCATTTCCGGCGCCGAACTGTAGTGTAGAAATCCGAGCCATCTGGGGAAGGTGCTCCCCATGCAGGACGCCATGACAGCATGACAACAGTGTGAGTGCAAAAAACGCGTCGGGCAACAGGCACGCACATGCGCACCACCAAAATACACGCAGCGGATGAGTTCAATGGATGGAGACATGCGATAGCGGTCCATGGCGTGAGGATTCACGTTGAAGGTGAGTCGCCGTCGAGAGGATCCCTCGATTATTACTCTTTTGTGCGATACAGATTTGCGCAGACAGCATTTTGTTCTATATGCTTACACATGTACGCAGTTAGTCCGTCTATCGACCATCGATCGGCTGACGATCGATGTTTGAGACGGACAGGGGTATGTGTCGGAAAACGACGCACAACCAAGGATATCTTGTGTATCTTCATTGTTGTTGCGTTTGTCGTGGAGGCGGGGGAGGGGGGGCAGGCGTCTCCTTGAAGCAAGTGAATTGATGTGTGTGTGTGTGTGTGTGTGTGTGTGTGTGTGTGTGTGTGTGTCGTTTCTCCACGCCAGGCACCGCTCTACCACCAACATGCGTCGCAGTGTTGTGTTGCTGCTGCTGGCGGCAGTGATGGCTGTCCTCCCGCCCCTCATCTCCAGTAAGAACTAGCATCCACTTATCCTATTAATTTATTATTGGACTCACGATAAGCCGCCGCGCGTATTGCGAGCTCCACTGCAGATCCCGTTGAACAAGTGTGTGCCCGGGTCAGATCGGATGACATTTTATTTATGGAGGCAACACAATCGACTAAATTATCTACACCGTCAAATAAATTGCCATGCACGCACTACATTGATAATGGTATAGCGGTTGACAGCTGTCACAGTCGATGAAGTGCTTCTGAATTGTGCCAGATCGAAACACAAGAACACCCAGAATGCGCCCTGGTACCTCACACAACACATGTAATCAGATTACAAGTGTAGTAGTAAATGTGGTCCGTTACTTCAATGAGCATGCACCAAAACCCTTTACTGGCGGCCACACCTGCTATGTTATAACACTCTATAACACGCAACCAAGTGGCAGCCTACAATTTGGCACCAAATCCCTTTAGAATAACAGTCCCTTATTCATGCTTTTAAAGGATGTATGAGTAGACACTTTTAAATATTGAACAAATTATAAACGAAACATTAAATATCATTTTTTTTAATGTTTAAGATATATTGTGTGAACAGTTTATAAATGTTTAACATATCTTGCATAAATATTGTCATAGAGCATGTATAACACTTAGTATATACTGAAGTAATTATGAACAAAAGGTAAGTTTTGTTAAACATTCACAAGCATTTGTTAATGTTTTGTTCATAATTAGTTCAATATTTACTAAGCGTTATAAATGCTTTATGTGGAATAAGGGACTCTTATTCTAAAGACGAACCAATGAATCCTTTAAAAATCATTGGAATGCAATACATACAGCGGCACAGACACACACACACACACATACATACACAGGATTAAACACCCCCAGGCACACAGATGCACCCACAGCCCCCCCTCCCTCCCCACACAAACACTCAGATGCACCCACACACAAATACCCAAACACTTACATGAGCTACACTTACGCTAGGTTTCCATTGCAGAGATTTTTTTTCAACCGCACGTATACGTACGTATACGTCAGCAAAACAAATGTATTGTCACCGTTGTAGCATGCTCCATTGCACTGAAATACGCGCGGTAGACGCACCGTCCGTATACGGACGCCGCAGAAAATCATTTTGATTTTTCACCGCACGTATACAGACGTACTGGGTACGTACTGGGTACGTACTTTGGGCGGGCCCGTGAGCTCAGTGATTGACATAAGTGCTGAGCAATCGCCTGACTGTGCGCTCCAGCGTATCCAAAGCTAAATGAAAATGTGTTTTCATGTGCTTGTTGCAAATATTTATTCACCTTTTACAGAAGTAGCCTCCTGTGCGCGCGTTTGTGTGTGTGTGTGTGTGTGCGTGTGTGTGTGTATCACACACACACACACACACACAGATATCCAGGTGCTAGAATAGGTTTTCCGTAGACCACGTGCAACTATCATAGCGCACAGTTGAATGGGGCGGACTGCATGAAAAGTGGGTGTTATCGTGTTATGTTTGTTCACGCGCGAATACCAATGTGCTGCACGCCGTAGCATTTGTTGACAATGGAAACCGCAATTTTCCAACTGGATGGCATACGGATCGCAACAGTACGGACCGTATTCGGATGGTAAGACACTCTGCAGTGGAAACCTAGCGTTAGGCTCATAGACCGTGGAAGCGGACATCCGTGATAGCTGTGTTTGTGACTCATACCTTCATACAAAATAGCATAGATGATGGTAGGGTGGATTGGCCTAATGAAGGCCATTTTTTGCAGTTTCCTAATCTGGGACAGCCTAATGTGAGAAAGTGAACTGTAGTGAACATTTGAAATTAATGTTAGACACATTATCATAGTTTGCTTTTACCATAGTTTCACTGACATTCATTAGTTTAGGTAGTGTTATGATTTGCACAGAGAGAGATAATAAAGAATTAAGGACTCAGTCAAGACCACTGTGAAAGGTTGGATGACTTAGTGGCGACCCTCGCCGTCATCCGTATACTGTAACACAAGTAATCAAACACAAAACATTTGTAGCACACAAAGTGCAAATGAAAGTAACAATAATTGCACGCAGGCAATATGAGTCTCTATACACGGTCATTGTCCGTGACGAGCTTGAAGTATAAGAAGTAAAAGTACTCATCTCCGGTGTCTCGTTCGGGATCGGTGAGCCGAGTCCAGAGGCGGAAGCAGAGATGCCGGTTTCTGTAGCAGTGAAGAGGAAGCTCCGGTTAACCCCGATGACGGCTACACACGGAGTAATCTATTCTAACTAATCTGAGGGCTAAAGAGGAGTGTAGAGAGAGAGAGATCAAACTATACAAAATCATAAACTCTGTATTCATATACACAAATGCTCTCTAGTTGTGTTGCTTTTAATATCTATATCAACACAATTATAAAACTGTAAAAGAGCTCTCCAGAAATACCTACTTCAAACTGGACATTAGACATCACAGTGAACCTGATGCTGGTTCAATAAGTAAAGACGGTTGGAATGACTACAACATGTGCAATGCCTATCTGCTCTGTGTTCATGGCACTGTTTGATTAAAATGCATGAAATTGCACAAACAAGCTAGCAATTTCAGTTGTGTTACTACCGACCTTGGAGGTAACTTTCTTGTGCATTTTATTCTGCGCTGTTCTGTGCTGGCTGACGTGACTGGTGGAATTACGTACGTGTCCGTGTATACCGTGCATAGCCTCGGCTATGCATCATTTCTGACCTAAAATTTTGGTGACACCCCTCTTGCAATTGTGCCCCCCCCCCTTGTTCAAACATGTTACATAGGCCTTGCATTCCAGGCCTAAGCACCCACATTCATACATACACCGGCACACAGACATAGGCACACACACTATGCCACCTGTGCAAGTTGCAACATAATGTGGCACCGATCGACTGCCATACACACAGTTGCATACACACGCAGGCACTCGCACACAGACACACAAAGGCACGCAAACACACAATAACACACCACCATAACGGTTCATGACGATGAAATTAAAATCTGATTAGAAATCTTCTATTTCAACAAAGCTGCAACTAACAATTATTTAAATACTCGACATGTTGGCGATTATTGAAACTATGAAGCATTTTCCCCCCATCTACTGTATATTTGTATGCAAATTATTCACAAAAACATTGTCAAATAAAAATCGCTCTGGTTCTTTCTGACTACCGAATATATAAAAATGTATTTTTATTTTTTGTTTACTATTAATCAAGTTACACAATTACAAATAAAATTATTGCAATTGATTTATTAAGAAATTAATATTCTGCTTGAAAATTAAGCTCATTTAATGTTTTGCATTTTCATTACATTCGAGTGGAGCAGTAGCGGTACAGGGAAGGAATGAAACTGGCAATGGAAACAATGATTAATTTCCTTGATGATCAAATATTACATTTGTGGGGCTGGGTCTGTGGCGCTGGAGATTTGACCGCTGCATCCAGCCCAATACAGTCTTGTGCCTATGGCTTAGTCTGACAGTGCATGCATCTGTCGCGAGATCGCTTCCCCTCACTGACATTGTGCTGCAGGCAGGGCTGCGAACCGGTTCAAGGAACGAAAACCGAAAACGAACAGAATTTTACGGAATTTCACGAGGAGCAGAAACGGAAACGAAAAAAGGTTTCTTCAACCGTTCCGGAACAGAAATGGAACATTATGAAATCCACAAAAACGGTTAAAAACTTTTTTTTTTCTGTTCTCTATATATTTGAACATTTCCTATGTTTGGGAGACTATTTTCGGTTGTGCGGAACTTTTTAAAAATAATTCCGTTTTCAAGCCCTGGCTGTCGGTCTGTTTCTTCACTGTCTCGTCTCTCGAAAAAAATGGAAAAATGGTTAACAGTGAATTAATCGTTGCCATTCTAATGACAACATCTTCCCCAAACCTCT
>OMKY01069466.1:0-20124 GCA_900302395.1 Bregmaceros cantori | reverse complement strand
GAAAACTATAAAAATATATATATATATATATATATATATATATATATATATATATATCCCATAATTTTTACCTTCAAAAATAGAATACATTTCACAAACTGTACTTTTTACTCTGACTTGAGATTTGTATCAGTACTTGAATTGTTTTTTTCCCAAATGTGTTTATTCAGGTAAGTAATCTGGGTACTTTTGCCATCTCTGTATGTTACTAATTACTGATCATTTTGTAATTGAGTTACAGCCTTTACAGTTACAAGGAACGTCAAAGGAAGGAATTCTACTTCCTATAATCATATAACAAAAAACTTACTTGTCTAGCGACTAGCGAGCGCACCAATTTTTGCACAAAGGTCGGGCACGTTTACAGAATGCAACAAATTAAAAACTAAAAATTGACTTGAGTCTACTCTGGGGTGACCACACTTTGTCGATTTGGACAAAATGTCCCTGGCAAAATCTGTTCCCGAAGGGGGCGCGTGGTGGCCGAGTGGGTAGAGAGCGAGCCTCCCGTCACTATCCTGTCACTATAAAAAAAAAAATCTGTTCCCGAACATGTTTCCGTGTCAAGCATAGACTGTATATACATACACAATGATGTCAATATATTGCTCCAAATAAGTCCATATGGTGATAATTTTCTACCTAATTACTTATTATGACAACACCACCAACAAACGCTGTCAGTAGGCTAGTGAGGCCTAAGCTGCGCTGTGGATTTAGCTGCGCTGCCAGGTCAAAAGCCGGTTAGCATTTGGGCTAGCGGTTAGCATGCTAGGGAGTTCATCGAGAGTTATTCTCTATTGCTTTTCGGAGCGATACTTAGACATCATTAGGCGTAGTTCTCTACACATGCACTTCTAAACAGGGTAAAAATATGTGCTTTGAAATTGTGTACACAATAAACGACACACAACAAACAATTATTACTGCTCCATATTTGGAAACGGGGCATTTCTGAATCGCTCTGGACTACCCAATATACGGGTACTTTCTTAACATGGCAGAGCCCAGAACCCCCCTTCTATGAGGAAGGAAAAAAAAATGTTATCCCAATGGGATGACGTCACGCATGCTGCGTTTACTTATACACAGTCTATGGTTTCAATCCTGTCATGATTATTTTTTGCTTATTTCATTTTTTGTAATTCTTAATCGAATGCTCACTGAATATGTTTTTATTTCAGATATATTTTATTCTGTTATTAAATTGTTCTGTTACTGAATGTTTGCATTTTAAAGATAATTTTGACGAATCCATTTATTTTGTAAATTCTTGATCCATTTGCAATTTCTCGTTAATTAAGCATTGCAAGGTCAGTGTGCGGCTGGGAGTAACATTACTTGGGTTTCATCTCTGACTTTACTTTTGGAGCAAAGGCTTTGCGGATTGCATATTTTAATAACTTGTAATTAATTAAATGTAACGTTACGGATTGCACCATTTAGTAACTTAATTAAGTAATTAACGTTCTAAACTCTGGTTATATCCGAGAAACATTCTAATAACTTGTAATTAATTACATGCAACTCTGGTTAGATCCCATAAACATTGAAATAAATTGTAATTAATTAAATTCAACTCTAGTTAGATTCCAGAAACATTTTGGTCTGAACACGATAAACGGGTTTCTCTCAGGGAGAACGCCTCGCTTTGTGATTGGCGGAAAATCCCAAAACACAAAAGCCGCACGCTCATTGGTCAGTTTCCTGTCGCAGTAACCCGGATGAACGTTTCGCTATAAATCTGGCGCCGCCGAGCGGGCGGTGCATTTGAAACGAAACAAGCCGGCGGCGGCGCGTAGTTTTTTTTCGCTTCGGTAGTTCGAGTTCTTCGATCACAACACAATGGTAAGGATCCGCGTTCGATTCCACTGATGTTGTAAATGCATGCGGCGCTTAATGTGAACCCCGCTGTTTTACTCTTGCGAACAGCGCGCTCGAATCTTTTAAGCGTTGGATTTTAGCGAGTTAGCTTCGTTAGCTTAGCATGCTAAGCTAACGAAGCATGCTAATGCTACATGCTATTGTGGCCGTTTTAAGCGTCGGGCGATGCGCTGCCTTGGCTTTCATTGTAGCGGCTCGCAGTCCCCCCGCCGCTCGGTATTGTCCATTTAGTTAGTTTTTATTGAACTGGTGGAACGATCGCTAAAGACGGGTTGTTTTTGTTGCACCAGGCCGGCGGAAAGGCAGGAAAGGACTCTGGCAAGACCAAGACAAAGGCCATCTCCCGCTCCCAACGGGCGGGCCTCCAGGTGAGTCGACACAGTGAAGCTGAGATCTTCGTAATACCTAGAAACGACAGTTTACCTTTTCCCACTTTTTTTTTCAAAGTCCATTCATTCATGTACGGGTTAAAATAAAGATCCGGACCGGCGCTAGTGGGCGCTCGACCGGCCGCCGTTTTTTGCATTGTGCCGCAACCCGCGCTACAATGTGTGGTTCGCTAACTGTAAACTAAACTGTTGGACATGCTTTTTGTCGTGGGAGTTGTGATTAACCCCCACTGCCATTCACACAAACTTTTTGCAGTGACCCTTTTTCTCCACCAAGTAACAGTGATATGTCAGATTGTGGCTATCACTCCATCTGCAACTCCTACTGCCTAGCAACTTGATTTCCTGTTGAGGGGGGAATTGAATGGTCTTATTGATAGGGTAACGGAAATCCCTTTTTAATAAGATGAATAAAACGCATTTTAAAATTGTAAAGATGAGTACATTAAACCTTTTGGTGTTCAAATGTCAGAACTTGCATGAGATCTTGTGTTGTAACCAAGCTGGTTCTTTGTAGTTCCCAGTGGGCCGTATCCACAGGCACCTGAAGTCCAGAACCACCAGCCATGGCAGAGTTGGTGCCACAGCCGCAGTGTACAGCGCCGCCATTCTGGAGTACCTCACTGCTGAGGTAACGACTTCTGCACCTTCAGGATGCAACTTTTGTGCAGAATGTTTCACAGCAAATTTATCTGGATTTTTAAATTGTATACCGTGTCAACATGGCTTGTCATTTATGTCTTTTGCGTAGGGCTGAAACTAGTATTCAAGGTACTTGAGTAGCCGTCTTGAATAATTGCCTTTTTTGAAGTTGCGCGACAATTTTAAATGTGCGGGCAGATCATCTCTCATCCAACACTGCCTCAGTGTATGAAATGTATGTGTCTGCCTTTTCATTTCTTGAAGCTAGTCACATCTTATTCCTTGATGTGAAATTAAAATGGTAGTTAATGAAAAAGTAAATTACTTGGTCCTTCATTATTCAATGAAATATCATATTTTCTATTGTTTATACATAATTGTATGTACTAAAATCAGATGTGTTTTCCGA
Organism: Bregmaceros cantori; assembly: GCA_900302395.1. Lineage (NCBI taxonomy): Eukaryota > Metazoa > Chordata > Actinopteri > Gadiformes > Bregmacerotidae > Bregmaceros > Bregmaceros cantori. The sequence goes on along the minus strand of OMKY01069466.1, from coordinate 16,800 downwards.
ATAATCAATTTGAATCAAAACATCTTCGAATAATCGCTTGATACTTGCTGCCCTAATTTGTGCCACATTTCGACAATTTTCATCTTCTGGGATTTGCTCAGAACGTTGGTGAGGGGAAGCAAAAAATAGCTGCACTTTGTAGTGCGTTTGACTGAGCACAAACTATGCTTAATTTGAAGGCGATCTCTACCATACCAACATGGTGTCTTGGTAAAACGCAGCCTCCAGAAATGCGCGTCCTCTAGACTTTGAGACCCGGTGTGCTCTCTGGCGACTCTAGCTCGGTTTGTTGGCATACTAGCTCCTCCACCCCGAACCTACTCGTCCTAGGTCTCCGGGACCTTCTACTTCAAGCATTGCATAACATTAGGTTGTCAGTTCTTCCAACCATGTAAATTGAAACCTGAAGTGCTAGTAATATTGCTAACTTGCCACTTTGCAGAGTGCATTTTTTTTGGTATTCCTATGGAATGGCCTACTCTTCCATGCTTCATTCTAACATTGATTTATTTTGTTACGATGAGGCTTGACTGGGAATGTATGCTCGGACTTTGCTTCAAATGCCAGTCTCTATTCCAGAGGGTGAGCAAATGGACTAGTGTCTGCCAACAATCAGCTGGTTGAATAACGACAAGTGCCGCATTGGCGACTTTTAAAGACATGCAATTTCAATTCAGATGGCATCCTCGGTGGGATTAGATGTCATATTAGTTGGTTTTAGAAGGTTCAGAATATACTTTGGGGTGTCAAATTAATAAAAGGAAACGAAATTGTTAGTTATTATAAGCGTCAAAATGTTGGTATTGTTATGATTCTACAACATTTTCATGCGCCTAATTTTGATATTGGTAAATTCAGAATACTCTTGAGTCGCGTGTTAATTGTTGGGCATTTGGTAATTGTGTTTAGATTTAAAGAACATGATTTAAACATTGTAATTCTGTTTTAAAGTGTTAACATCAACTAATTGTTTGCATAACTAGGCCGTTTAGCTGTTTAGTTTACGATTTGCAGCGACTTGGACTGTTTGTACTTCGCTGAGTGGGACTGGTTGTTTGCAGGTGTTGGAGTTGGCTGGGAACGCCTCCAAGGACTTGAAGGTGAAGCGCATTACCCCACGTCACTTGCAGCTCGCCATCCGAGGAGACGAGGAGCTCGACTCGCTCATCAAGGCAACGATCGCTGGCGGAGGTTTGTGGACTTCACTGCTACAGTTCACAAGCTTCAGTTGGTCGTGATTTAGGGCCGATGGCTAATTTTAATAATCGTTATGGAGTGGAATCGGTGTCAGTTTTGCGCGGACTCTGCACACAGTGATCCACTCAAATTTCCAAGCAATTGCTGATACATAAAATACAAATTAAGTGGACTTGTTTGGAAAAAAGCATGAATGAGGGTGAGAATTACTGAAATGGGTGATCTACCACAAACGGCAATGTTTAAGATATACATTTTGAATGAGAGTTTAATTGTTTACAAATATAATTTTATACTGACACCCATACTTATGTCTTGTGATGGCAGTTACTTTTATATTATTCCAGATTTATTTCATTAAAATAAAGTTGGGGTTAATATATTCTGCCTAGAGATCTACCCAGACACCCTCTGCAAGCTACTAGTAGATCGCAATCTAATCGGCACCCCTGAGCTACTGCATAACTTTTTTGTCACGACTAGCTAACTTGTTCATTTGTCTTATGAACCAAATTCGACTGTCTTGCGTCTACAAGATAACTTTCTTTAACAAATTACTTAAACAATGGGCAATTAATCTACTATTAAATTAATCGTCAGTTGTAGGCCGACGACGCACTTGTGATCGTGACTCTTTAGTGCTTTCTTGAGATTGATTCCATGTTGTGTGTTCCTCTTCCAGGTGTCATCCCGCACATCCACAAGTCTCTCATCGGAAAGAAAGGACAACAGAAGACTGTATAACCTGATGTGCTGTTCGGCGCTATCTCAGGACAGTGTTTATCATCCATGGTTCAATGTTAGCTTAGTGTTTAGGAGTCTTTGTACGGTCCTTTACTCACCGGGGATTTTTTTTCTTTTTTTAAGTGGCTTCAAAGAAGCTGGGTTTTATTTGGGCTTTTGTTTTTGGTACCGCCATTGTATTTGTTTGTGGTGTATCAAAATAAAGATTTAATACTGGTCAATTGTGAATGTGTTTTTGTTTGTCGAGTTTTAGTACAATACGTATTGACTCATTAAGAGGTGCATGATATCTTTCATGCCACAGCCTCAAACTGGTTCAAGGAACAAAAACCGGAACGGAAATTGTCAACTGTTCCGGGACAGAAATGTAACATTCAAAATCCACAAAGCCCGTTGATTCCATTCTCATTATTTTGGGAGAAATAAAACGTTTTAAAATGGAAAACATTTCACACTTGTAAATAAGTGCATCAATTTCCCAGGAATTGTTAGTTAGCAAAGTAATTACATTGACATTTTACACTTCAGGCCAACGTGTTGCATTAGGAATTTGATAAAATGTTTACATCTGGTCGGAAATTCACAAATCTTATAGTTCATAGCTGAGTATTTCCGAAAGAGCAAATTGAACATTTCTCATGATTAGTCTTCTAATAAAGTCCATTGCATTCCACTTCTGATTAGCACACGTTTTAATGGGCTATCTCACGAATGCTAAATTGAGCCTTAAGCAATTATATTTCTGTTTTACCACATTGGTGCAAATTGTGCAAGTATTGTCCTGGCCGCTAATATCCCATGCGCTCTCTGGAAACGAATGAAGTTTATTGGCGTTACATTATACTATATAAATTGTATTTCCAATATGGCCGCATGGTGTTCTATGTAGGTGGTTCGGATTGCGTTTATGGGCGTACTTTTTTTTTAATGTTTTAAAATGGTTTCCCAAAGCTGTAGAATTTTGACCTAAGACACTTGAAATGAAAGATGATTGGTTCTGTGTACATTACATTGTCAAATCATGAAATCTGTTTTCAATGTTTGGGGTACATCAGACTTATTTAGTAGAGCAACACAATGGGTCACTCTTTTGTAAATTATAATTGGATATTTGAATGCATTTATATATTTGATAGAATTCATCAAATTATATATAACAGATGCAAGAAGACGACAGGGGGAGCTGCAATTAAATATCACACACAACGCAAAGTACTAGCCAATCGGAGAGAGGGTGGGAGCTCCCACAATGCAGCGGGACAAACAGAGTTGGGAGAAGTGAGTACCGTTAGTCACCAGACTTGACATAGGTAGGACTACATATAGCAGTCGATTGCCCATGGTAATAGGCAGGTCAGCCCTTTGCTGTCGGTTCAATCACTGCTATGCTAAAAATTACATGACCGTTCCACATCCGTTACATGTGTGTGTATATATATATAATGTACAAATTATACCAAAGAGTATTTTTGACGACTTGAGGACAAAACCTTAAGACTGGGGTGATATGTAACATCTCATTCATTTGGCAATTGAAAATTGCGCCATAAACAGTCTACGTAAGGGTGTCGCTCGACGTTCGGCCAGCAAGGGGCAGTCACGCCTCTTGCGGGCGTTAAATGGATGATGGACGATTCGTGAACCAACTGGTTATTGTGTTGACAGAGTATCAAAGTGTTCGAATCAATCTAAAAACGCACTCTTGAGGACTTCGCTCCAGAAATGGCTACTTGGACACCATCTTGAATGGATTAGGGTATGAAATGTTGGACGGTTCCATCGGAAATAAAAATTCTCGCTCTCTACTGTACCTAGCCTAATGTGCGATGCGTGGACGCTGCGTTGGTTCTGCTCTGCTTTCCCCACACCCTTATCCCCCTTTCCAGCTCAAGAAAAAAAGGGCGATTGGTGCATGCATCGAAAAAAATAAATCTGTTCTTTTACTGAAGTGTGTGAAAGTATTTTTATTATTAAATCAATTCTGCTAGCCAACTGAATGATGGGCACATTCTTCCTTAAGCGTTGGTGCACTCACAAATTTAATTATCGAGCTGTATACAGGACATGATCACCTGTTTTGGGCTGATGTAATATGCCACATGTGCGTCAGTGGGGGCTGGCTGTTGACAGGTCATTGTGACATCACCCCCCCCAGAAGGTTCTGTGTGTTGTGTATTTAAGGAGTGAGCCCACCGGCAATCTCCCTCTTTGCTGATCTGGTCCAGAAATAAAGACATCGCAAGAGCAACATAGGTTTCCCGTCGTGCCTTCTTCCACCACCTCACGGCGGTTCTTCTGACCTCTAAAATCTTGTTAAATGTTCAAAGGTCACAAGAACCACTTAAATTGATAAAGTATTGCGATAATCTATTTTATCGTCCAGCAAAATATGTTATCGCCCCATCCTGGGGTATCAGGTCAAGAGCTGAGGATAATCAACACTTGACTATAGTGTCAAAAGTAGCAAGAAAGTACAGAATGGTAGGCACGTTAAGGCTAAGACCAGGGAAGAACATATTTCAGTATGAATTTTTTTCCTTCAACATCCAACCCAGGTAGCCTGGCTCGCCAGAATGCGCATGTGCGATGCGTGGACGATGCGTTGGTGCTGGCTCGCCAGACTACAACCCAGGTAGCCTGGCAAGCCAGACCCAACGAATCGTCCACGCATCGCATGCTTGCTACCAACCCAGGTAGACCTGTACAGACTAAAGCCCAATTCGCACTGCCATTGAATTACATGGGGACCTCTGGTAATTCGCAATTACCCCCTGATGTCTGTGATATTTTGTTGTTGTATTTTAAGGTTTCCCCTGGGGTGCCCAGCAAAAGCGACAAGCTTCGCAACTAGAGCCAGAGAGAAATAAAGAAACCAAGGCCCCACCGATGGAAAGGCCCTGGCTCTAAATCCCCGCGTCCGCCAAGGCTGTGATGACACCCCAAGGCTAATGAACGGGCCGACGACTGAATCAGCACTCAAGTGTCGAGGGGGGCCCCAGCAGCACAGATAAAAACCACAAGCTCTGCGACATCACAAACCTCTATGACACCACCACCACAAACCTTGCCAACCACCAACCAACACACGTAAAACTCACGTCAGGTAAAATACCCACCCCATGTCCTGTGTAAATGCGCTCTGACGCGATTAGTAAAACCCTGTCTTTTGCTCAATTAAAAAAGACATTATGATGCAAGTGCCGTATTTTTGCTTGCCCACACAGGTACACACACACACACACACGTGTGCATGTATCAGAGATGCAGACTTGAGTCAAAAGACTAGACTCGCGAGTCACCAAAAACGGGACTCAAGACTCGACTCGGACTTGCGCCCTAAAGACTCAGACTCGACTCGGGAATCTAGGTCAATGACTCTCGACGAGTATTTGACGAGTCGTTCCCCCTTTCCGGCATAGTCATTCATAATCATTCCATTGCTATATAAACCTGTATCAGATTACCTAACTTTGAACTAACCATTCTGTGTGCGATATATGCATCTAGTCAAATCTAGTTCTGCATTCGAGAGTACAGGACTCGTGTACATCTCTGGCATGTATTAATTAAAAACAAATACAGAATTCAAACCATTGTGGAAATTTGCCGAATCACAGTAGGCAACTCGCAGTGGAATTATTACTTCACAAATCACCGACATTGCGCATTCACACGTCAAGTGAAACTCAGACGTCTGGGCTTTAGTTCACTCAATGAATCACTGTATAGGAAAGGCAGAATTGAACTGTGTTTATTAGAACATCGGGCCGTCAATGGCATCAATCTGGACATTACAGTCAAAAGAATGTAAATGGTGAAGTGCTAAACACAAGTTTCACTGTGTTTCTTTCCCCCCGAGCAGAGCACACACTCTCGCAAATACAAACACACACACAACACACAAAACACACATCTGCAAATCAAATTCAATAAATAAGACTTACAGCATTATAAGGCAGTGTTGACCATGCATTTGTCACAATGCAGCCCACCTTTCCCTCCAACATGGCAATGACGAGGAGCTGCCTCCCCCGCAAGGGCAATAACTGAACAAGATAAACAAGGATTTTCAAGGCATTCTGGGCGATCTCGGGTCTGTTCTGATCCACAGGGGCTTTGGGGAGGGGTAACTTTTGGTTTCACTTGGCAGGTGCTGGATATCATGAAAATGAAGTAAAAGTAAACAAACTTAGTTTGAAAAAAATAAAAGTAACTACGTTAAGTAGGGGTGCACCGTTCACGTTTTTTTGCTTCTGATCCGATCCTCTGATTTTAAGGATCGGCCGATCCGATTTAGTTTTTTCCATTTTCTTCTTAAAAACACTGGCGCGTGCCCCTAGCTGTTACTGCTGGCCGGGGTGCCCACGGCGGGATAGTGTTGTTTGGGGTTGTGCGGCGCATGAGTGCTGGGGACGCAGTTTATTCTTTAGCCATGCTTCAACCGCAACTCAGCAGCAGCAAGGAGTGAAGCGCTCGCTGCTGCATACTTTTAAGAGTAGTCTGGTTACTCTTTAGAAGCAACCGTGGCAACACTTGATAATCGATTGTCTATAAAAATGGACGTTTCATCTGTTCATTTACGATGAAAATCGGACAGGCATTACCAAGTCATCCATTTAAATACACCAGGGTGCAGGCACCCCGTTAGATTTTGTTACAGTCAGCGAGCTGGTTGGGGAGTCCCGAGAAGAGAAAAATCAAATACTGATGTGGGACAAAGACATTTTGAAGTCATTCAAATGTAATTAATAGGGAACTAATTTTGTCTTCTAATGTATGTTTTATTCCGGTTGGTTTCTGGCCAAGAGCTGAACAGCTCCGAATTTATAGCAAATAATTTGTTAGGAATTACTTGGAGTTCCCAAGAACTCAAACTTGGCCCCCTCCCCAACCCGTTAATGCCAACAAAGGAATATTTCACTTTTCGAAAAACAACTATTGTGCGTCACTGATAAAAAACGTTGCTCAAATACATTTTCCATCCAATAGAAATGTTCTTTAGTTTACGTTGCTTCCTTAGGACTGGACAGAGTAAGCTCCATTTGAATTTCCGATCTGAAAATAAATCAAGTTGTAAATACCAGAGAGCAAAGAACCAACCAACAGATAAAATCTAATTTGGTGCAATTTAGCTTCCAAAATACATTTGGCTAATCAAGATTTTGGCTGATTTGACAATTAAAAAAAAAAAAAAATGTTCTTGCCCAAGGGTTCACCGTAGACAGGGCTATGTAACTGGCGGCCCGCGGGCCAAATCCAGAGGTTTTTCTGGCCCACGGAAGAATTCTGAGAAAGTGGGATTTTTTTTTATCAAACATGTTTTATCTATCGCAGATGTAGTTTTTACCTCACCAGAAGCACTAGGAATTTGTTGTTGAGGCCAACTGATATTCTGTCTCCTTTACCTCAACAGATTCACTATAAATGTGTTGTAGTTAGGGGTGCAACGGATCACTGTTGATCCGTTCGGTATAGCCCTGATGGATCGGCACACACATGGACTGCGGACTGGTCATCTGCTCCAGCCCCTGGCCCATTGGGTTTCTGACAATGTGGCCCCTCTGAGCAAGTTGAATAGCCCAGCAATAGTGTCACGCCAATCTTATCCCGATTGGCCACTATTTATGACATCACTGGAAGTCCCTGCCCATCTGCTACGAAGTCACGGTGTCTAAAAAAGGTGTGCTTGTGCACTATTCTTAAGGCGCTGTTCAGAGTTGTTGGACACATTCCGGTGCTTTGCATTGGCATTTAATCAGTATTGTCCAAAGACTACTCAGTCCAGCCTTTGGATGCCACAGATTAGTTAGCACAGCTCTTCAACAGTTTTGAGGATTATGTAAACTCTGGCAGGACCTTTACTTCAGACTGTACTTTTCACATGTACTTTATACAAGTCTGCCTTTAATAACTTAACTCTAGTTGGGTGTTGGGACAGAAATAAGACTGAGCAAAAACGTACAGCGTTTTTATTTGCTTCAAACTAAGCCGTATCAACTGAAGTCACTTTCAGCGTTATGGTTTCTACGGTACCCTAGAAAAAAACACAAATCACAATTTGCCCTCGAAAGTAGAGATCATGGAGATTCTTGGAGAGTATTTGGTGGTTCCTTGATGAAACTTGAAAGAAAGGTGATCTGTTCCAATTCACGCACTTTGCGAGTGGATAGTGCTGTTCCAACACAAAAGTGATTGTGCACTTTGAATGGGCAAAATATGAAGTGTGGGACATTGGATACATTGACGCCATTTTGACTATGTAGTGGAAGGGGCGGGATCACACCAACAAAAGTTTCAAAACAAAGAACGGCCACCGAAGACGCGGTGGGTGCAGCCACTGTTGCGACGGTTTCAACAGTGTATAAATGTGCGTTTTCATTTGTATCTTATTAATTTTATAGTAAACTCCCACTGTAACGTGATATAAATCCCAATTGTTGTGTGAGGTTACTTTTGACCTTGGCGGGCAGTGGGATGGCATGACAATGCGCGACCTTCGTCTATTTTCTCAATTTCCTCTTCTCCTCTCCTCCTCTTAAAGTTTTCACATTGACAACCTTTTAAATTGGCCGTAGTTTACTTAAATGTATACAAGTTAGAAGTATTTCCCCTGCCAAAAGTCGATGTCTTTTCTCAGTTGAAGGAGTTTTCACATTGACAACCTAGTTTAACTAAACCTAAACAATTTAAATGGTTACAAATTTGCAGGTATTTTTTCACTTAGGACTTTTTCCTCAATTTCCTCTTTCTTCCCATTTCTCGTCCTCCATTAAAGGAGTTCTGTTAACAACTCTACCGTCCACAGTGGATGGCTTACAACAGGTTGGCCGTTCGAGTATTCCATTTGGAACAGCACTTCTCTACTCAAAATTCTTGCACTATTCATGTAGTGTACATAGAGAATGAGAGAATGGAGCCGAATGCACTTCACAAAGCACGCAATTTGGACCACAGCCAAGTTCTGTACGTAATTTGACGACTTCCGGGTCAAACATTCAACTTGTAAATGGAAAATGGAACACAGGTGCTGGGGAACCCCAGCCTCTGTGATGGGGGTTTCAGACAGAGGTGGTGTTTACACTGCAGCTGACAGATTCAAGTTTTACTCAATGAACATGAGATGATGGGGAGTCTCAGGATACTCCGGAGGCGTCCAGGTAGCTCTGTAGTTTGCGGACGGTGGGGCGGTCCAGCGAGCAGAGGTCAAAGTCAAAGGTCGTGTTGGTGATATGGAAGTGACCCGTCTCCTCGATGAGGTTCACAATCTGCAACACGGGGGGCGGGCATTTACTATCCTGCTTTTAAATAACACGCCCACCGCGCCCCTAATTTAACAGTCCCACGGAGTTCCAGACGTTCTACAGAAAACAGCTTTACTGGCAAAGATGGTTTTAGAATGTAGAAAATTCTAATCAAAAATATTTTCCTAGAAATTAAATGCAAATATTTTACTGTTAAAATGGTTGGCACGGAAAGAGGTAATATACTCTTAATGAAAAGACGTGAACACAACTCATAGCCACACAAAGGCCGTTAGCGCAGCGGCCACTAGGTGGCGGCAAATGATCGAACTTGCGCTTGAAACGAAATTCGCGTTCGAACCCGCTCTTCAACGAGCATGTTCAAACAGATAAAAGGTAACCATCAAGTTTACCTTACATTTGAGGGTTTTCTTTCAAGGGTTACAGATAGCCTCTGTCCAACCAATCTGTCAAACCAATCTCCCCCATAAACTCCAACTAGTTCAGAAGCCCGTCCACATTAATTATAAATACAAAAAAAAAAAAATTTAAAAGAGAAAAGAGTTGATGCAGCGCGCATCATTACAAACCCCCGTCATCCCGACCACCTCTCCAGTTCTCCACCAATTCCACTGACTTCCCAAATACAACACTAGCCTGGCGAGCCAGAACCAACGAATCGTCTATGCATCGCACGGCACTAGACGGTACATGATCGTTCCAATTGCGTGTGATGACGATTCGTTCGTTCTGGCTAATTCAATACCGCATTGAATTCAAGCTCCTGTTCATCACTAGGTGTGTGTTCAGTACCTGTTGTAGGATGTGTCCCTCTCTCAGTGTCATCAGCCTCCGGTGCAGCTCCACCAGCTCATCCAGGTATGTCTGGAAAAAAACACCTTGTTATACTAACACTTGAGATTCAGGTGAGAAGATTAACTGACTGGCTGTGTCCAAAATTGCTCCCCACCCCCCATATAGTGCACTATATGGGGTGCACTCCATTTTGTAGGGGTGTCCGAATTCTCCATGTACCCTATATAATGCACTGAAAGTTTCCCACAATGCACTGCGAAATGTAGTGCGCATCAGATGTTCCCTAGACGGAGCAATAACCCAGCTACTGTAAGCTACTGTTCTGTTGTAATCTTCTCAATGTCTGTGTCCGAGCGTGTGTAGTGGGACAGGTAAATCGGTCCCCGCCCTCAAGACCCAACTGAATTTCAAACACGTTTGATATTCTCTCGATTGATCGGGGGACGGTCGGCGAGCCTTAATCGCTTCTCGTGGACCGTCGTACACTGCACAACGCGAGACTCACGATCGGCCCGATCTCAGGAACAGTCGCAGGTCTGGAAAATTGTGGCAAAACGGGCCGAAAATCTCACAGTGTACGCCCAGTTTAAGGCTAGCCCTCTCACTTCACTGCCACAGGAATATGGAGAGTGGCTCACAATGGTTGGGACTTGATCTACACATGTTGAAATAGAAAAACCTTTACCTTATCACAGTCCGCAGGTTTGCCTTTGTCCTGCTTGCTGTGCCGGGCAGAGTTCTTCACCTCCAAAATCTGGGAAGGAACGATAAGATTTCAACTATGAGTGCACCGATCACATTTTTTGCTCCTGATTCCGATCCTTTGATTTTAACGATCGGCCGATCCAGATCTCCGGGACCAAGTCCCGATACGGAGTCCCGATACAGAGTTCTAATCCTGCAAAAATTGGTAGTACCCAAACTATTTGGCACAATTGTCAATTTCAATAATAGTCAAAGTAAATAAACTGATCTGAGGATCAGATCGGTGCACCTCTAATTTCAACGGCAGTTTTTTTGCCATATCTCGCACTCCAACAATGTCAGTGAAATCACAGATATGTTGATTTTTGATACCGATAAAAGGTTCTATAAGTTTGCTTGGGGCTAAACTAATTCAAATTTTTAATACCGGTATGTTGTCACCAAGTTGGAAAACAAGTCTTGCACGATGTGAAACCATTTCATAATCATATCTGTGCTAAATATTACCACATTCCAAGGGTCGTGTTCATTCCAGCTGAAAAACTATTTAGAAAATACAGTATATCGGTTGCGTATCAGTTATTGGTAAGTTTGATTTATTCAATTCAAATCAAAGTTGGCAGGCAGCTGCGGTTTTGGAAAACAGGTGAAAAAAACTGATGGATAGTTGAATGTAAACAAATGGATAGCAGGTGGATACATTTTCATTAGTGAGTCTTCCCCAGATTTGGGAGTAATCAGTTATAAAACGGATTACCTTTTCAGCAACTTTGTAATCGAACGTGTTAAGGCCCATTTATACCCTCCATTTATAACGGAAACGGATGCTTTCATCCGGTTCCGTAGGTAGTTTCATCCGTCCATTTGCCCGCAGGTCAAGCGCTTACCAATCCGTTGAGCTCCGGGTGAACCGGAGCAATATCACAAGAAATGCGTGGGGGCAGTAGGGAGTCAAGAGTTTTGCTTGCTCTGTCACGACTCTGCACCACACCGTTTAGGGGATTTCTTATGTAGCTGCGTATATGGACGGAGGTATAAACACAAACTACGGGAGCAACGGCTGGAACGGACAGACACATCCCATCGGTCTCCGTAGGGTATAACGAGGGCTTTAGTTCCCCTTGACCGGCAATTCAGTCCTAGTTTGAATTTTTCTAAAGAGATCTGTTATCCATAAATTAGCCTATTTTTATTTTCATTCATCACACCAAGCGTGTGTGTGTGCGTCTCGTGCTGCATCTCGTGCTAGATTACCATTTAATTTCAGGAACAAGTAACCTAATGGGATTACAGTTAAAGGTAACGATACCCAACTGTGGCTCTTACCTGGCTCTTAGAGTTCTTCGGGTGTGCTGTAGGCAACGGCGACGAGCTGCTCTCACTCTCACTGCCATCACTGAGGCTGACCCTGATGGTGGAGAGCTTTAGATTAGAAACCAGCCAAGTGTCTGCCTCTGAGCTGGGAGACCAAGTGCTGTGTCTCCTAAGGCACAACATGACAGTACAAATGACTCCCCCCCCCCAGTCGTCTATACAAGTATAAGAGGACCAAGGGGAAGACCACCAAAGACCTGGGAAGAATGCATAAAGGCAGACATGTCACACAAGGGAGGGAAACGAGCGGATGGCTTGGATAGAGAGAAGTGGAAGAGACCGACTCAAGCTGCGGACCACAAGTGACTGGGACAAAGCAGGATAACGGAGAAGAAGATTACGAACCTGTGCACGGACCGGCGCTGGTGATGTGACATGTGGGCGTGCGAATGTGCTTGCATATGTGTGGGGGGGCGTTCATAATCTGAGTCAGCCTCGCTGTCACGGTCCTCCGCTGACTCCTCATCGTCCTCCGAATTCAGGTCCGGAATGACCGACTGCATTGGCCCCAGTGCTGTGTGAAGGGCCAAGGGTCACATTGTTATTTTTTTATGTACCATATTTTCCGCACTATAAAAAGTGCACCGAAAAGGCATTCATTTTCATAAAATAATGAGGTGTGCCTACAATTCAATGCGCCTTATATGTGGATTTTTTTCTGGTTATGATTACTGACCTAAAAGGGATTTATGTGGTGCGGGGCGCGAGTGCCAGCCCTCCATTTCAATGTGTGATTAGGGCCGTATGACACCTCATGTGTTACTGCGTGAAAAGCCGCGGAGTAATGCATGCCATTCTTCACTATAGTACTACTGTTTGTAATATTTCTAAAGAAAAAATGGCGCAAATCGGGCAAATTGTTGCATATCAGGCCCGTGTGCTGAGCGTTAACCACAAATCAGATTCACAATACCTCTGTGTGTGTGTGTTTATCTGTCCAGATCTTGGTGCGCCTTATAATCTGATGCGCCTTGTATTTTTAAATTTTTTTCTTCCAAAGACTGCTCGTTGGGGGTGCGCCTTATAATCCGGTGTGCCTTATAGTGTGGAAAATATGGTATTTTCTGAGCCCATTGTGACCATTTTCAGCTTTATTCCAGGATTAGCCAAAAAGAGGAGAGGAAATCACTGCACCTTACCACCCAGCGCACCACCTTTTCTCCCTCGGGAAGGCACTACAGAGTACAGAGCCCTGCGCACCAATACCTCTAGACTGAGAAACCGTTTCTTCCCACACGCAGTGATGCCACAGGGGGCAGCCCTGCTTGATATGTTGACATGTTACATGTGCTCTTTAATGGCTACATGAAGATGACCTTTTGAAGTGATAGTTCATCCAGTAGGTTTTTTATTTTCATTCAAGATTGGACTGATCTACCAAACTTCATTGGCATCCATCCATTTCACGTCAAAACAGTAAGGCAAACAGAATTTATAAACCACAGCCACAAAGCCTAGAGCAAAGAAAAGTGCTAGGCTGAGCCTGAGCCATGGAAAGAGCAAAATGACTCAAAAAGTATTTCCGCTACACATGTGTAATGGGTGTAAAATGACACCAGGGGGAGCTGCGGGATAAACATCACACACAACGCATGATAGAGTACCAACCGTATCAGGTCATGGAGGGAAGGTTAGAGTTCCCAGAATGCAACAGGAGAAACGGGGGCTGGGAGAGAGTAGACACCCTTACCTAAAGAGTTACTGCATACAGGGGACTATATAAAGCAGTCGATTGGATACAGGAATTGCCTGTGCAGCCTATTACTATCTGTTCAATCACTGTCTAATTTATATGGCCGTGTCACGTGAACGCCAAAATGTACAATACTTAAACACTGCCACCTGGAGGAAGGTGACCCGCGTTGGTGCACATTCTGCTACAAGCAGAGCTAGTGATGTGTGACGCGGGCGTGATACCTTGTGGCTTGTGTCGCATGCGACTAATTCCTGAGCTGGAACTGGAGCTGGTTGGGCTGGGCTGTTCTGACTGGACAGAGGAACAACACAACGTGAAAGTCCTGACGAATACACTCTACAGCCCTGCACACCAAGACGACCAGACAGGAAAACCAGTTTCATCTAGCTAGCTAGAAACCTAGTTTCATCTAGCTAGCTAGAAACCTAGTTTCATCTAGCTAGCTAGAAACCTAGTTTCAGCTAGCTAGCTGGGAAACCAGTTTCAGCTAGCTAGCTAGCTGGGAAACCAGTTTCAGCTAGCTAGCTAGCTGGGAAACCAGTTTCAGCTAGCTAGCTGGGAAACCAGTTTCAGCTAGCTAGCTGGAAAACCAGATAGCTAGCAAAACAGCTAGGTAGCTAGCGAGCGAGAGAGAGTGAGAGAGTTTATTCATTTAGATTTCTTCTCTCGCTTCATTGTGAAACTGAAACATAGCAATGATGCATGTAAATAATGAACATTTAGTATTATAATGCTATCTATTAATAATTAATCCACAATAATAATGTATTCCAATAATGGAATTTAGGGAATTTCATAAAAAATTGGAAGGATACAATATATACAAAATATAAAATGGAAATGAAGTTTTAACCCTTTATACGTGATGTCAAGCCATTCTTGTAAACTGCTGCATTTGTTATTGGTGGCGAGAGCTCCCCCTGGCGACGCTATGTAAACCCATGTTTTTCTCAAACGCAACGTTTGTGTTCATTAAGTATAGGAAATGGCGTTTTTTTCACGCTTAAGCATTGAAGCTCAATGTGTGTGTAAGCATAGCCAGGCGTCAAAAAGCGTAGAGATGATACATTCAGTAATCAAAAGTGCAGTCACGATTCACTTTGCAGAATGCATTTCTCGTTTTTGTTGTGCATGCATACCTGTGAACCAGTTATGTGTTCCCCTGCTCATGTGTCTTTTCTTCAAACATCCAAATCTTCAGTTTTGATAAATTATACCACGTATACAAATGCTCCTGTTCTGGCCCCTCTAAAATTGTAGAACCCATGCCAACATATGCAAGAACGTTGAATAAAGGCGGTTCTGAACAGAGGCTTTGGGACCGTGGGGGGGGGGGTCTCGGTGAAGTGGGTCTGGAGTGGACTCAGCCATTAAATCAAACAAGCTAATCTAGGCTGAGGATCAACCCCCGGAATCACCCTGGAATTCTAGCCGTGCCTGGAGTGGCCGCACATCAGGAGGCTTGGAACGCCAAGATCTAGTTTCAGAAGCTTGGGGAGAGGGGGGTTCAATAGGAACCAGAAGTCATGAGAGACTTGGGCCGAGACCACTGGGGGGAGTGAGAGAGAGGGAGTGGGGATGAGGAGGGGAGTGGGCGAGAAAGGGAGAGAAAGAGTGGGTGAGAAAGTGAAAGTGGGCGAGAAAGAATGGGGAGAGAGAGAAATGTGCTCACAGATAGAGACAATTAAGAAAAAAATAGAGACAAGGGGGGGGGGATAGAGAGACAGGATAGAGAGAGACAGAGGGGATTGAGAAAGACACAGACACAAAGGGAATAGAGAGACACAGGTGATAAAGAGACACAGAGGGGCTAGAGAGACACAGAGGGGATAGATAGACACAGCAGAGGGGATAGACACACAGATAGGGAGACCCAGGATAGAGAGAGACCAACAGAGTGGATAGAGAGACATGATAGAGACACCCAGGAGATAGAGACACAGGGGAGATAGAGAACTAAGGGAGCGAGAGAGACACAGAGGGGATAGAGAGACACATGATAGACACAGGGGGATAGAAAGACACAGGGGAGATAGACACAGGCAAGAGAGAGTTAGATGGGATAGAGAGACAAAAGTGGATAGGGAGACATAGGGAGACATGATAGAGACACACAGGAGAGAGAGACACCCAGAGGGGAGAGAGACACATGACAGACACAGGGGAGATAGAGGGGCACAGAGGGGATAGAGACATAGGGGAGATAGAAACAGACATAGGGGGAGAGACCAAGGGTAGAGAAGAAAAGATAGATTCAACAAATTGTGCATGTGTGGATGCAGCACATACAACTTTCCTATGAACAGCAACACACTAATATAATCCAATTATAGTAATACAATTAGAAAAAAGTAACTGATCTAGATTACAGATTTTTAAAAATGTATTTGTAAGGCAGTAGTTATTTGCCTGGAACAGGCAACAAATGAATAAATTATTGTAATGTGTGAATTTGCCGACTTGAAGAAAAAAGAAAAACATTGTGATTAGAAAGCAAACAGTTAATAAGTCCTGCCTTGCATGGTACTGCATCACGTTACCTAGCAGCACTAAAAATGGATAACTAATGATATTCAAATAATGCATTAACCAAGTGTTGTCTTCTGGTTCAGTTCCAGCAGAGGTTGTGATGTCCTGAGCGTCAGGCCAAGACAAAGGAGCAGTGAACATGAAGGCACCTCCACCAGGCTAACTACGGCCAGCTGGTCTATTGGTTTACGGGAGGGCTCCTTCAGAGAGTCGTAAATTGCACTACGTTTCTGGGACCTTTTTTTGTTCCCTGCGTGCTCAAAGTACCCCGCAAACCCTCACCACGAACCCCCAGTTCCCTTTATCCCTCACCACCAAACACCCAGAATTCTTCACAACCAAACAGCCCCAATCTTGGCCTCTACTTCCCGCCACACCGGCGTCCACTTCCCGCCACACCGGCGTCCACTTCCCGCCACACCGGCGTCCACTTCCCGCCACACCGGCGTCCACTTCCCGCCACACCGGCGTCCACTTCCCGCCACACCGGCGTCCACT